>JAFEMH010008083.1:35000-64727 GCA_022495995.1 Adenophora triphylla var. japonica | reverse complement strand
CTGAGGACTTTACAAAGGTTGACACGAAAGGACGGGGACCAATCCAAGCTTGGTGATCATTTCCTCTTTGGTCGCGGACGGGCCTGAGAGAGTTTCCCAATTCTTTAGCGGCATCGCTGTGGCTTCACAACTCGGGAAAGGCATGGTCTCGTGCTCCCTCTTCAAGCATTGCTATCATCTCTTTGTTCGAATCGGAATCAACCAGGTTCGGCTCTTTGAACCTGAGCATGAAGATGTAAGGATCTTCTTCCGTATACTGCCGCTTCCTCCATCCTGGAGGGTTCGACTCATCGCCGTCCGATCGCTTCAATCCAAATGCGAGGACGTGTCGCGTCTTGGTGTGGTGCTGGAACTCACCGGAAAGATCTCATGCCCCATGTGCGAGCGGAAAGGCTTAGTGGGTAGTTCTTCGAGGAGGACGTCCCACACAATGTTCATACATTCGAGCCGAGTGGCGTCGGTGTTTGTCGACTTTTTATCATGAAAACCTCCTCGCCGGCAAGGCCAGAATGGGTTTGAGAATGCCGACAAATCTGTGCTTGGGGACCGGGGACTTGTGTGCCAGATCATGGCGGTGTTCAGCGTTTCCTTCCAGTGCGCCTCCAAGTGTTGGAAATAACAATTAAATTTGATGAATCGAACTTCTTCAAGTCCGCTCGCTTGAGTGCTGTTGACATAGCCGGCATCGCCGGATTCCAAAGGATGCTTTGGCGAGACCTGCCTCTTGAAGGATGTAGCCCCGGTGTTTGGACTGTGGGCATTCTTGGCTATTGTTTCAGCTTCGTTCCCTATGAGGAAACTGTCACCCCTTATGACTTCAAGGTCTCACTGCTGATGAATTTGACGCATTGGTGGAGGGTGGAAGCTATGGCTTTTCATGAGATGTAACTAAGGGCGCCCCAATAGAGCCCGTGAATTCGGATGGGACGCCTATTACATGGAATTTCGTTGGCACCATTTGGGTTTCAAACCGTAGTTCCACAGTTACCGTCCCTGAATGGGACGAGTCGAACCGTCGTAGGCCTTGACAGTCCGGGTAGATGGGATCATACGCCTTTCATTTATGCGGAGGGCCCTCATCATGCTGAGGGGAAGGACGTTTACCGATGATCCATTGTCCACTAATACCCCAGGGAGTGATATGGTGTTGAGCCGAATAGTGATGTACAAAGCTTCATTGTGTTGGGAGACCTCTCTTGGCAAATCTTCATCGCAGAAGGTGATCATACTCCCATATAGGTGAGGATCATAGATTTGGTCCTTGTCTCGGGATAGAGAGTCATTAAACCAGGGCCACTTCGTGCCTTTTTCTTGCGAGGTAGAGCCTTTGCTGAAGCCTCTGGGTTATACTGAGGCCTTTTGTGGCGGTTGCCATCTCCGGTCAACATGTTGATTGAGTGGGAGCGCCAAACTGGCGTTGGTCTTTCTTTGTCGGTGTGCACTCGGGAGCTGGTCAAACTGAATTCTGGCCGTTCCCGCGAGGGGATAGATTTCTGATTGGCAGTAGAGTTACCTGTGTCCACAGCATTCGGCGTCCGAAAGTCTCAAATGTCGTTGGCAAGGCTTTTCCGTTCTTTTACCCTGTTTGCTTTGGGGAAGACTGACCGGAGTAGAGTACATAATAATCAAATCCCCAGATGGCTCCCCGAGCGTTCCCACACCGTTATCACCGGCTCTCGAATCTCTCCTTCAATTTTCTTTGGGAGGAAATTTTCTTTTTCTTAGGAGGGGCGGTCCTCGTGTATCCGATCCGATAATCCCTTTCAAGGCAATCGGGATGGTAGCCACTTGAAATATCCCACCCAAATGTGTTCACGGTGGTGGCGGATCTGGGACCTCAGGGTTGGCTGATCTTTGGAATGACTTTGGGTGAACCGGTTCGGGGGATCTGCTGCCGGGCTCATCTGGTAGCAGTGATTGGACTCCGCCGGATAATGAGAGATATTGAGGTCCTGGGAACGGGCATATGTTTGTCCTTCAAGGTAGCCCCAGTCAGTTGGGATATTGTTAAGGTCCCGAAGTGGCGTGTGGCCTCTTCAATCCAGGCCGCCCTGCGTTCCGTTCTTCCAGGGGCTTTGATGGCTGACTATATTTCTTCAACTGTTCCCTGAGTTTCATCACTCAGGCTGATACTTGCGGGATCATCACTTAGAGAGGGACAACCGACAGTATACCGAACTCTTTCGTCTGACCGCTGTTTGGGGGCAGCTGCCTGTAAGTCGACGGGCGGGTCCCGTCGGTGGAAACATAGGAATCTTGGGGTAGCATCTCGATGTATCCAGGACGATTAAGAAGAGGAGGAGAACCCTCTTCCTTCTTTGCGGTAAAAGTGCCATCGGAATTGAGACTGATAGTCAAACCATGACTTGCGGCTTGACCCCCTAGGAAGGTCGCTAATTTGAGCCTCATGTCGAAGTCTCATCTGTTCTACCAACTGGATCCAATAATGGTCTGTCTGAGGGATTTTGGAGGACGGAGCAACGTGGTCCCCATCATTTCCGGCTGATGCAGACATTCTGAAACCCGGAGTCGAAACAAACGGCGAAGCTGATGACGCGCTTGACTCTTCCCAACTAATCAAACGATGACCCGGTGCCCGAAACCAAGCTTTGTGAGGAGCTGCGGGGGAAAGGACACGAAGGTTCAGATGTCTGGGAATGGAAGGAGGGTAGGTGTTTGGGCATTGGGCTCATGCAACATACAGTTATTTGTTCACGTTTACATAAAACATGTTTTATTAACCTAATCGGTTGGAAAAGATTGCTCTTCTTTTTCGCAAACTACTCTGGATCCTGGATCAGTGGGCCCCGTCACTACGTCTATAAGCCCCTCGTATTCCACCTGTATTTCGACCTCCCAGGGTGGACAGCCCCGGGCGAGGGTCCTATAAGGCAAGCGGGTCCCACCGACCGAAAGAAAAACGATCCTAAAAGTCTGGCGGGTAATCGAGTCTTAACGAGCATTCGATGTAAATTACGGACAAAGCTGACGTCGAAAGTCAAGATCATGTCCAGGGCTCACGAAAAGTCGCATGGTTTGGACCGATAAGCGTCCACAATTGATCTTGACTTGTCGTCGCTAGGCCGTAATTAGGCATGGAATAATCATTAATCCTTGATGACTCAGTGTCAATGCTTGGGAGTCAGTGTATAATTTGTGCCAGCCAGCCGAAGTCAAGGCGCCGGTCAATATCTTGGTCAAAGTCTGCGGCGAAACCGCGAACTTCGACTGATTAGGGTCCCCGAAAGACATTGAGTCGGTATGCCGACAAAGGCTTGAAAGGAAAGGTCTATACACAGACAGGGCATGACACAGACCAGACTAAAAACCAACCGGGTCTCGGACAAAGTGTGTCACGGACAAGTGCATGGTCGACACGAGGCTCCATGGGATGTTTGGGTAGTCCTGTGCTCATCCGAGAGGCGTAATAAGACCAAATGGACCGCGACAAGGATTTTCCCGGGTTAGAAACGTAGTGTGCAGTGTACGGTCACGTGCGCGTAGTGTGCAAGCAGTCTATATTCTTTTTCTGAGTAAAATAGGAATTTTTCATGTGTCTTAAAAATATGATGCATGATGATTTTTTTTTTTTGAAAATTTTCTTTTTTTTTTTGAAAATCCTTTTTTTTTTTGAAATTTAATGAACACATAAGCACGTAAGCACGAAAATTCCGACAGTTAGGGACATTATTCCGACAGTCAAAATTTTGACTTTCTCCGAGGCGGCCAAAACAACACGAAGACTGTGCAAAAATCAACACACACACAAAAATAATTTTCAAAGCCGGGACGGAAGCTTGACCCTCAAAAGCCTTTTTTTTTTTTTGAAAACGGTGATACCGGTACGTGGGATTGTTAGACCACAATTTATCCCCGACTCGTGTTAGGAGGCGGTAACGGGAAGTTTAATGGTTTCCACCAATATACCAAATACCATTTGTTTTTTAAAAAAAAAAAGCTTAATCCCCAGCGGAGTCGCCACTGTGATGATGTGTCGCCATTTTCGCCGGAAAAAATTCGATTTTTCGCGTTTCTTTGAAAAAAACCAAATAAAACCCGGGAAAAAGAACGGAGTCGCCACGCCATTTTTGTTTTAAGGGCCAAAACTTTGAAAAAAGCCCGAGATCAGAAATTTGGGTTCGGAGGTCATGTTACACGCCGGGAAGGACGTTAGTGTGCACCCGGAATGCCTCGTAAAACGAGTCTTCCAAGCTGAAAATCATTTGTGTGTGTGTGTGTGTGTGCGTGTTTTGGCCAAAATAATTTGAAACTCAGAAAAGTAAAAATTGGGATATCCTTTTAAGACTTTAAACTGATCCCATGATTTTTTGGAAGATTTTTGGATTGAGATTTGGTACTCAAAAGACCTTTTGAAGTTGAGAGCCACTTCTGCCAGAATGAAAAAGGCAGTGGACCTTTGATTTTGAAATGGATTCAAGGGTCTTAAAACTTCATAATCTGGATAAACTCAGAGAATGAAAGTTGTTCCAGACACCTTAAATAAGATTTGTACGAAGGAATTTTCCATTTTGGAGAAGATTTGAGGGGTCAAAACCTTCTGGAAACCTCAGATATGAGATCTGGATTCCCAGAAGCTGATGAACTAGCCTCTGAAAGAAAATTTTAAAAGAGGAGTTTTACTCACCCAAAAAATAAAGTAAAAATATTTATGGAAAGATCTGGATGTTGGCTACAAAAAGTGTTTTGTAGTCAACACCAAATTCCACATTTATCTGTGTCCAAAAAATTAGACCATGGACTGAGGTCTGAGGAAATTGCTACTGGACAGCAACTTCTCAAGAAAGAAAATATGATTTTAAGGGGGGTTTTGCATCCATGCTTGTCCCCATTTCCCTAGGTTTTGGTTAGTGATCACTTGACATTTTAGTGGTGAATCAACTATACCAAACCATCCTTGGGGTACATTAGGACTAAGCACTTCATTTGCTTGGGAAGGGGAATTTTATCCTTTGAAAATGAGATTTGATGCTTGAAAATGATTTTTAGGGTTTTGAAAATGCATTTGCAAGAAAACAAGAACACATTAAAGAAAATGTTGATCCTTGTAGAAGATCATCCATGGAGATGGACTTCCATGGTGATCTTCTTGGATCTTAAGACAAGAAGAAGAATGAACTACATTTTGTAGTTTGAAGATGCATGCATGGATGAGAGATTTAGGGTAAGAAGAGGGAGGTTATACCTATCTTCCTTGAGTTTGTGTTTGAATGGGTTCAAGGCTTGAATGTGTTTAGGGTTTGAATTTGAGAGTGAGTGTGAGTTGGGAAAGATTCAAGAGAAAATGGTGACAATTCAAGTGAATTCTCACTGTTTTCTCTCTATATTTCGCCAGAGGTTCAGTGCAAATTATGTTGTGGCTCTTTATTTTTGTGACTGGAGGGCTCAATTTATAGCCCTCTGAATTTTACAAAGATGTCAGCGCGGATGGGATTGGTGGCGTGCACTGTTCATTAAATGCAGCTCCAGGCTTTGGACACAAGGAATAAAATTCAAAAATATCAGCAGAAAATGTTTTTCAACTTGCTGTTTCGGGATTTTCTTAATTCTTTTGCTTTTTAAGATTCCTTTGAAGGTTTATCTTTAAATAGCAATGCCCATTTTGCCCTCACTTTGTTAGAAATGTTAGGATTGTTAGGAATTGTTAGAAATGTTATAACTTTCGTTAATTTTCTAACGAAAATTCTAACAAGCTCAAATTGGAGCACTTACACTTAGCCACTTCCCCTCCTCGGACTTATGGGCGATGGTCAATTCCGGGGCTAAATTTGAGAAGGCTCACAATCAACAGCAAGTTGTTGCACCCACTTACAGATACCGGGCTTCCTCCACCTCCAACACGGCTCCTGCCCAGCCCTATGCGGGACAGGACTGTAACAATGCCACTTCCTTTGTTCCCAAGAAGCCTGATGCATCCAGATCCCGGCTCCAAGGCTTGGGAAACCTTGGGATGCCTTTGAGTGATATCTTCAGAGGTTTGGTAAAAGAAGGTTTGCTCCGGCCTTTAGATAATTATCAGCCCAGAAACCCCAATGCTCCTCTGGATACTTCCAAGCATTGTGCCTTTCATCAGTACCACGGGCACCTGACAGATGATTGCGTCCCCTTGAAAAAGGCAATCCAAGGTTTGATTGAGCAAGGGAGGTTAGAGGTGCCTGAAGGGGCCAATACCTTCAGTAACCCGTTCCCTAGAAATAACAACATGGGTGTCAACATGGTCGAGTTTGTTGATTCAAGCCTTGTGGGCATGATGGAATTTGACTCGCCCCTTTGTGAGGTCAATGAACCAGTCATCGCAGGCAATGAAAATGGTTGGATTAAGCAAGAGACTGCCAAAGAAATCCTGATGGAAAGATCTGCAATAGCTCCCATCTCCAGCGTCGAAGAGTAGATGCATGGACCAACAGCAAAGAGTGGCTAGACTATGGGCTACCTATCTCTAAATTAGTCTTTTAGTCAACCTTCGTAGGTTCTAGTACTTCTCTTTCACCTAAGTCCTTCCTGGACATTTGTCGTTGTAGTCCATTTTGGACATAGTAGTTAAATGCCTAACTTTTATATAAGTCTTTTTTATTTTCTTGCTAGACTCGAGACATCACTTGCACATCCACGTTACACTTAATTGAAATGGTTTTATCGTAGACGATCACTTGTGCTGCTCAACCACTAATTCTTTGAAATAATTAATATTTAAATTAATTGGAGTGAGAAAATCAATTGATATCCTTCTCAAATTGGGGCTTACCAACTCCCCATCTTGCATCGCATATGCTCACATCCCTTTCATCATCCTCATCATCTCGTTGCTCGATGAATTTACATGGATCTTTTCTCATTTAAAGCTTAAGCAAGCAATGAAGACTTAATCTCGTGGGGATTGCGGTTGAAGCCTTTCACCCATAGGAAAACCATTACCTCACCCCGCTAAACAATATTCTTTCATTTCAAGATCGGCGTGTTTTGAAACCCTGTTTAGCCATCATTTTTACTCCTTACTGAGAGAAGTCCAAGCAAGGCCAAGAAGTTGACTTCGAGAGTCGGCAATGCGCAAAATATCTCGAGCCATGAAGGAAGGACAAAGATAATCCTCAACTCCTCAGGAGGCTTTCCAAGTCAAAAAAAAAAAAAAGGACTGTCGATCCTCACAATTCAGCAAAAAGTCCCCGACTCCTCAAGAAGCTCTCCAATGATCAAAAAGGAGCTCGAATTCTCGAAAGATTCGCAAAAGTTCTCGATAGCTTGGACTTCCTCTCACCATTACCTTAACCAATCCCAAGCCATTCTCTCGATTTTAGAGGATATTCCCATTACCATTACCCTTGCCTTTGGCCAAAGTCAAAATTTGACCTCTCATTCTTAGAGGCAATCAATCTTCCCCGCCATAAATTTCCCAAACACATCCCTGCAAGCCAACCTCTCATATTTAGAGGTTCAGTCAGCAAAAGGCCCAGCCGACCTCTAATCTTAAGAGGTCATAATTTTCCAAATCACCCGATGACCGATCGAAGCCCGGAAACCCAGCTGTAATTCCTATCGGATAGCAATTTCATCGTAATCAACTTAATGTTTCGTTGCTTGCTTAAATTGGAATCTAATCCATCTTGGTTCAAAATCATTAATCAAAGATTGTGCAAATTCAAATCTGATTCATTCGACATTTCATGTGAGCATAATTCATTTCTACTCAACAAACACTTGCCGTGGATGTCCCACTGGGGCTCCGCATCCGTGTCTTTCATCGACACTCCAAGGGGACATGCTCTTCAACTCTCCAATTCCCAGAAAATCCTCAAAGGTCCTCGAAATCTCGAATTTTTACATTCATTCTCTCTTCAACCGGGTTAAGCCCGAACTACGGCGACCTGAGCTCTTCATAATGGAGGGAACGTAGGCAACCAGAAATGGTCCGGTCGAAATCACAAACAAATCTCAAAAAAAAAAAAAAAATCCGGTCTCATCAAGGACCGTTCCTATACACTTTCCATCCTTCCAAGCTTGATTCTCGATATCAGTTGGTTTTCTCCTTGTGATTAATCAAAATATTTGTTCATATCAGATTTAGTGTTTGAATAACCCGAACATTAATAAAGGGTTTTAAGCAGCCTTGTGATCATCACGAATAGGACAAGTTTTCAAGTGTCTCGACAAGTCTTCTCTTTCTACATAGGAAAATAGAGCCAAACACTGTCTTTCTGTCTGCAGGGGCTTCCATACACTTTTCCACACCTTGTGATGCTTATACTCTCCCAAAAGAGTCAAACCCAAAAGCAAGAGTGCCATACACGAATTCGGGAGACATTCCCACCTTTCAAAAAGATATGCCCATGCACGTAAACATTTCCGAGTCTTGTCCAGTGACTGATTGACTAAGATCCGAAAAGATGGGTGCCTCCTCAGCCACATAATGACTCCGTCTACAATAAGACTGCTCTGAATTTCTTCACGCTGGGGCTTTGCTAAGCGGTTCTCCCAGGTTCTCCTGTATCAGCTCTTCAAGCTGGGGCTTCTATAGTCATCTTTGGGTCCACATTGGGTTTTTTTTTCACTACAAGATAGATTCGATCTTTATCAGATTATCTTCAGGATCGCTTTGCATTACCAATCAGATTGGAACTCTGCTAATTATGTCAGAATCACAACGAGGTTATAAGATTGGGGCTTCGCCAAGTCACTTCTTCGAAATCTGGACTTTGCCAAGCTGGTCCTCTGGACCTGAATTTTATCAAGTCACATGAAAGGTCTAGTCACATCAACAACTAGATTTTCAGCTTCAGAACTTGGTACATAGCAGCTTCCCGTAGCATCGGAATTTAAGATCTGGGTTTCTCCCTGTATTAGCAATTTCATCAAATCATTCTCCGAACAAGGTTTCGGCCAAAGTCACAGCTCACCCAAATGAAAGAAGTTTCACTCATATCGACGTACTCTAGAGCCTGTCGGCATCAGCTTCAAATGACCAAGATTGAGAGAAAAAATTTCAACCAAGACCCGGGATCCGAATCCAATCTCATCAAAAT
This sequence comes from Adenophora triphylla var. japonica, assembly GCA_022495995.1. Taxonomy (NCBI): domain Eukaryota; kingdom Viridiplantae; phylum Streptophyta; class Magnoliopsida; order Asterales; family Campanulaceae; genus Adenophora; species Adenophora triphylla. The sequence continues at coordinate 55,692 of JAFEMH010008083.1, read as the reverse complement.
TGAGGTCCATGTGATACTGAACCTCATTAACAACCGCTGTTTAAATCGCGATCGAGGGTTCTCACCCCCCACTTGCTCAAAATCTGTTCCAAACAGTCTCCAGACACATACATCCCAATACATCCCCTCTCATCACCATGCATCCCCATAAAAATCTCCCCAGGGCTCATGTAGCATGCGCAAAACTTGAATCAATAGGAACAATCCTAAGCGATCGAAGATAATAAATCAGAATTTTCTTGCCAAAAGCTTAGGCTAAGTGCATCTCCAAACGCAAGTAAATGCATCATATACTCTCATAATTATTTTGGTTCTATGCATGCATCTGTCATCATGAATGTCATATATGCATCTTCATCTCTACTAACAAATGCAGCAAATCGCCAACAAAGACCGCTCCGCGAACAGCAATCCGACAACTCTTCATCACCATCAGCCGTAGCCTCAGTCCTTTCGGCAGCTACAGGTAAGCACAGCACAGGTATGAAAGCATATCTTAGTCAACTACTTTTCTAAAGAACATTATCATCAAATCCTCGGGCGACTTCCCTAAAATAGTCAATCGTCGGGCGACTTTCCTAAAATAGTCAATCGTCGGGCGACTTCCCTAAAATGGTCAATCCTCGGGCGACTTCCCTAAAATAGTCAATCCTTGGGCGACTTCCCTAAAAAGTCAATCCTCGGGCGACTTCCCTAAAATAGTCAATCGTCGGGCGACTTCCCTGAAATAGTCAATCGTCGGGCGACTTCCCTAAAATAGTCAATCTTCGGGCGACTTCCCTAAAATAGTCAATCTTCGGGTTACTTCCCTAAAACAGTCAAGTCCTCGGGTGACTCCCAGATAACAGTCAAATCCTCGGGTGACTTCCCTAAAATAGTCAAGTCCTCGGGTGACTCCCAGATAACAGTCAAATCCTCGGGTGACTTCCCTAAAATAGTCAAGTCCTTGGGTGACTCCCAGATAACAGTCAAATCTTCGAGCGACTTCCCTAAAACAGTCAATCTTCGGGTTACTTCCCTAAAACAGTCAAGTCCTCGGGTGACTCCCAGATAACAGTCAAATCCTCGGGTGACTTCCCTAAAATAGTCAAGTCCTCGGGTGACTCCCAGATAACAGTCAAATCCTCGGGTGACTTCCCTAAAATAGTCAAGTCCTCGGGTGACTCCCAGATAACAGTCAAATCCTCGGGTGACTTCCCTAAAATAGTCAAGTCCTCGGGCGACTTTCCTAAAACAGTCAATCTTCGGGTTACTTCCCTAAAACAGTCAAGTCCTCGGGTGACTCCCAGATAACAGTCAAATCCTCGGGTGACTTCCCTAAAATAGTCAAGTCCTCAGGCGACTTCCCTAAAATAGTCAATCCTCGGGCGACTTCCCTAAAATAGTCAATCCTCGGGCGACTTTCCTAAAATAGTCAATCTTCGGGCGACTTCCCTAAAATAGTCAATCCTCGGGCGACTTCCCTAAAATAGTCAATATTCGGGTGACTTCCCTAAAATAGTCAATCTTTCGGGCGACTTCCCTAAAATAGTCAATCCTCGGGCGACTTCCCTAAAATAGTCAATCTTCGGGCGACTTCCCTAAAATAGTCAATCCTCGGGCGACTTCCCTAAAATAGTCAAATCCTCGGGTGACTTCCCTAAAATAGTCAAGTCCTCGGGTGACTCCCAGATAACAGTCAAATCTTCGGGCGACTTCCCTAAAATAGTCAATCTTCGGGTTACTTCCCTAAAACAGTCAAGTCCTCGGGTGACTTCCAGATAACAGTCAAATCCTCGGGTGACTTCCCTAAAATAGTCAAGTCCTCGGGTGACTCCCAGATAACAGTCAAATCCTCGGGTGACTTCCCTAAAATAGTTAAGTCCTCGGGTGACTCCCAGATAACAGTCAAATCCTCGGGTGACTTCCCTAAAATAGTCAAGTCCTCGGGCGACTTCCCTAAAATAGTCAATCTTCGGGTTACTTCCCTAAAACAGTCAAGTCCTCGGGTGACTCCCAGATAACAGTCAAATCCTCGGGCGACTTCCCTAAAATAGTCAAGTCCTCGGGCGACTTCCCTAAAATAGTCAATCCTCGGGCGACTTTCCTAAAATAGTCAATCCTCGGGCGTCTTCCCTAAAATAGTCAATCCTCGGCCGACTTTCCTAAAATAGTCAATCTTCGGGTGACTTCCCTAAAATAGTCAATCTTTCGGGCGACTTCCCTAAAATAGTCAATCCTCGGGCGACTTTCCTAAAATAGTCAATCCTCGGGCGACTTCCCTAAAATAGTCAATCCTCGGGTGACTTCCCTAAAATAGTCAATCTTTCGGGCGACTTCCCTAAAATAGTCAATCTTCGGGTGACTTCCCTAAAATAGTCAATCCCCGGGCGACTTCCCTAAAATAGTCAAACCTCGGGTAACTCCCAAATACCGTCAAAACTCGAGTGACCCCCAAATGCAGTCAAACCTGGGGTGACTCCCCTAAGAACAGTCAATCTTGGGTACAAAGCCCGTGGCCTCTCGTTATCGCCACCTCTTTGATGAACTACGTCCAGGCTTGATTCCCATTCGGGATACGTAGGTAGCCTACCATAGGTCCAGCCACTTGACCAACGCGGTCACCCTTTTTCCCGATAGTTATCGTAAGCTCGATTCTTCCCCAACAAGAACGCCTTCAAATAGTCTCCCCCAGGTACAAAACCTCGACTTGGATCATACTCCTGAACTAAGTCCCAATTCAGGTTCATACTTCTGGACCAAAACCTCGACTTAGGACCATACTCCTGAACTAAGTCCCCTTTCAAGTTCATACTTCTGGACCAAAATCTCGACTTAGGATCATACTTCTGAACTAAGTCCCCATTCAGGTTCATACTTCTGGACCAAAATCTCGACTTAGGTTCATACTCCTGAACTAAGTCTCTATTTAGGTTCATACTCCTGGACCAAACCTCAACTTAGGTTCATACTCCTGAACTAAATCTCCATTCAGGTTCATACTCCTGGACCAAACCTCAACTTAGGTTCATACTCCTGAACTAAGTCTTCATTCAGGTTCATACTCCTGAACCAAATCTCAACTTAGGTTCATACTCCTGAACTAAGTCTCCATTTAGGTTCATACTCCTGAACTAAACCTCAACGTAAGTCTGGTTTCTCCAGCGAAAGTTAACGGAATCCCGTTTCTTTCATCAATATCATCAACGGCAGTAAAACGTAAGTCCGATTTTTCCGAGAAAGATAACGGAATCCCGTTTCTTTCCTCAATATCATCAACGGCAGTAAAACATAAGTCCGATTTCTCCGAGAAAGATAACGGAATCCCGTTTCTTTCATCAATATCATCAACGGCAGTAAAACGTAAGTCCGATTTCTCCGAGAAAGATAACGGAATCCCGGTTCTTTCATCAATTTCATCAACGGCCGTAAAACGTAAGCCCGTTCTCCTCCAAGAAAGATAATGGAATCCTATTTCTTTCATCATTATCATCAACGGCAGTAAAACGTAAGTCCGATTTCTCCGAGAAAGATAACGGAATCCCGTTTATTTCATCAATATCATAAACGGCAGTAAAACGTAAGTCCGATTTCTCCGAGAAAGATAACGGAATCCCGTTTCTTTCATCAATTTCATAAACGTAAGTCCGATTTCTCTGACAAAGGCTAAAAAAATCCCCAGCGAAGTTAACGGAATCCCGTTTCTTTCCTCATTATCATCCACGGCCGTAAAACGTAAGCCCGATTTTTTTTCCCCAACGAAAGCCAACGAAATCCCGAGCAGCTTTCGAACTACGTAAAGGCTTGATTCCCACTAGGGATACGTAGGTAGCCTATCATTAGGTCCAGCCACTCAACCAAAACGGTCATCCTTTTCCTCGGCAGTAGACATAAGACCGATCCTTTCAAACGAAGTCCGTCAAAGGACCATCTTTTCCAAACCACCAAGGGAAATCATTTCAAATCAAGGTTCGAGGCACCTAAAACGCCATCATCAAGGTCCGAGGCACCTAAAATGCCATCATAAAGGTCCGAGGCACCTAAAATGCCATCATCATCAAGGTCCGAGGCACCTAAAACGCCATTTTCATGGTCCGAGGCACCTAAAACGCCATCATTAAGGTCTGAGGCACCTAAAACGCCATCATCTCCAGGTTGACGCCTCAAAACAGTCACTCTAGGGTCGGCATCTGAAGATAGTCGAAAGACCCGAACTACGACCGGCTTGATTCCTCTTAGGGATACGTAGGTAGCCTATCATTAGGTTTAGCCATCAGACCAAAATGGTCATCCTATCCCCAGCAGAGCGGATATACAACTCTAGCCATCAGACCAAAATGGTCATCTCTTATCCCCAGCAGAGTTCCTTTCAGTAAACGACTGCAGAACTCGCTCGCCAGGTTGACATCCTAAAACAGTCACTCCAGGGTCAAATACCCGAACTACGGCCGGCTTGATTCCCATTCGGGATACGTAGGTAGCCTATCGCTAGGTTCAGCCACTCGATCACTTGATCATCCTGTCAAATTTGGAGCCTTACTCTTATCGACGACCCCGCTTCCTTCGAAAGCGCCGTCGCCGAGGGGCTACTGTAAGTGTTCCAATTTGAGTTGTTAGTATTTTCGTTAGAAAATTAACGAAAGCCCTAACATTCCTAACATTTCTAACAATTTCTAACTTTTCTAACAAAGCAAGGGTAAAGTAGGCATTGCCATTTAGAGTTAAGCATGGAAAAGAATCTCACAAAAGCAAAAGAAAGGTCAAAAACCCAAAATGGAAGCTGCTGGAACAAAAACTGGTGGCTTAATTTGAAAAATATTCCTCCTGTCCAAAGCCTGCACTGCAGCAGATGAACAGTGCACGCTTCATACAGATCCGCGCGGATCGGATTGTTTCTCCCGGTGGCCTATAAATTGAACCCTTCTCTCTCAGTTTACACAACACAATTCACTCACAGAAGCTATACTCTGGCGAAAAACAGAGAGAAAACAGTGGGAATCCCTAGATTGCCACCATTTTCTCTTGAGTCTTTCCCAATCCCACTCCAAACACTCTCAAATCACTCTTAAACATACACAAGCTCAAGCTTAAATCAACACTAAAGAGGAGGATTAGAGAGAAAACATAGAGGACTTAAGTGTTATCTACTTGTTTTCTCTTTGACCAACTCTATCATCAAACACTCTCTAAACACATTCAAGTCTTGATACTCCTCAAGCCAAGCTCCAAACCAAGGAAGATAGGGTTAAACCATCATTGGTAAACCCTCCTTCTTTAAACCCTAAAACTCTCTTTTAATTGTTTGTTCATCTTGTTCAATTTACATCTTTACAAAATCTCCCCTTCCTAAGCAAATGAAATGCTTCAAGTCCTAATGTACCCTAAGGATGGCTTGATATAGTAGATCACCACTAAAATGTTTAGTGATAACTAATCAAAGCCTAAGGAAATGGGGACAAGCATGGATGCAAAACCCACTTTAAAATCACATTTTTCTTCAAGAACATCTTGCTGTCCAGTAGCATTGTTCTAAGACCTCTGTCCATGGTCTAATTTTTTGGACGTATAGAAACTTAGAATTTGGTGTTAACTACAAAATACTTTTTGTAGCCAACATCAAGAGCTTTCCATAAATATTTTTATTTTATTTTTTTCATGATTAAAACTCCCTTTTTCAAATTATTTTCCAAATGTCAGTTTATCAGTCTCTGGAAGTCCAGATTTCATATCTGAGATTTCTAGAAGGTTTTGGTCCATCAAATCATCTCCAAATGGAAAAGTATTTTGGATAAACCTTATTTAAGATGTTTTGAACAACTTTCATTCTCGGACTTTCTCCATATTTTGAAGTTTTAAAGTTCTTAAATCCATTTTAAAATCAAGTATCCACTGCCTTTTTCATTCTGGCAGAATTGATTTTCAACTTTAAAAAATATTTTGAGTACCAAAACTCAACCCTAAAATCACACCAAAAATCATGGGACTTGTTTAATGTCTTAAAAAGAGTTCCCAATTTTTAATTTTCAGTTTGAACTTATTTTGGCCAAAGAAACACACACACACACACATACACACACACACAAATGGTTTTTAATGCTTGGAAGACTCGTTTTACGAGGCACTTCGGGTGAACACTAACGTTCTTCCCGGAGTGTAACGTGACCTCCGAACCCAAATCTCTTGATTTTGGGCATTTTTCAAAGTTTTGGCCCTTAAAATAAAAATGGCGTGGCGACTCCGTGTTTTCGATTGATTTTCAAACAAAAGAAAAATCCAATCTTTCGAAAAATGGCAACATCGTTACACAACCTATCCTGTCTGGCTGGCCAATGTCGTGATGGTCAAAAAATAAAATGGTAAGTGGCGTATGTGTGTGGATTTCACAGATTTTAACAAAGCCTTTTCGAGAGACAGTTATCCTCTACCTAGAATTGACAAGCTAGTAGACTACATTGCCGGACATAGGACTCTCTGCTTCCTGGATGCCTACTCTGGTTAACACCAGATAAAAATGGCCGAGGAAGAAATTGAGAACACAACCTTCTAGGCAACCGTAGGTATTTATTGACATTCCATGATGCCCTTCGGGCTAAAAAATGCTGGTGCAACCTACCAACTCATGGTCAACAAAGTGTTTGGGGAGCAGATCGGCCAGAACATGGAGGCATACATTGATAACATGGTCACTAAGACTAGGACTGGCAGTCACGCCCTGGACCTATAAGAAGCTTTTGGCAATTTAAGGGCGAATAACATGAAATTGAACCCGAGTAAGTGTGTGTTCGGGGTGACTACCGGTAAATTCCTAGGCTTTATGGTGTCACAAAGGGGAATTGAGGCAAACCCGGGAAAAATCAAAGCCTTTATCAACATGAAAGAACCTATCAACATCAAGGAAGTTCAAAGGCTGAATGGGAAAGTAGCAGCCCTCAGTAAGTTTATCGCAAAGCCTGTGGAGAGGTCACACCATTCTTGAAAGTCTTTAACGGGACCAAGAGCTTCTCCTGGACATCTGAATGCTCAGAATCATTCAAACAGTTAACGGAGTACTTGGGCTCCCCCCACTACAAAGCAGCCCCGTCATGGGAGAAATGTTGTACGTCTTCCTAGCAGCCACTGACCATGCTATAGCTGCTGTGCTAGCCCGAAATTAGGGAAACACTCATGTTAGCAAGGCACTATCAGATGTGGAGAGCAGATACTTCAAAGAAGAAAAAATAGCTTATGCCTTGGTCATAACTGCAAGGAAGTTACGAGCATACTTTTTTGCACACCCCATAACTGTGTATACTAATGCACCCTCAAGAAAATCCTGCACAAGTTGGATTGCTCAGGACGTCTCCTTAATTGGTCTAAAGAACTCACTGAGTTTGATATCAGATACTAGCCTAGGAAGACACTCCTAGCACAACATCTGGTCGATTTCATGGTCGAAATCGCCTTTACAGGTGAGCACGACCCCACCTCCAGTAAGCGCAAAAAACCTGCAGGGGAAGAACCGAACATCGAGCAACCACCTAATTGCTGGGTCATATACACAGATGGGTCAGCTACTAGGGAAAGAAGCGGAGCTAGAGTAGTACTGGCAAGTCCCTATGGGGAGCACACCATCCAGGACATAATCAGATTCAAGTTCCCCGCTTCCAACAATCAAGCTAAGTACGAACCATTGATATTTGGCATAGTGATGGCTTCCTTTTACATGGCAACAAAGATTGCCGCCTTCTGTAATTCTCAGCTCGTAGTCAAACAAATAATAGGGGAGTAGTGTTCGATTTTGGGGTTACAAACGCAGCGGAAGAACTTTGAAAAAAAAAACAACAAAACCCTAGCCTTTGAATCCGTCTAACATGAATAGGTAAAAGCCATGAAATAGATTTACATACCTTAATGTGAGTTTGTTGATCGAAAAATGGATCTTAGATTCAAAACGAATCTCTAAAATCAACCTTTGAATTTGTTGCCGAATCTTCAAATTTCTCCTTGATCTTTCTTGTGATGAACTGATGCAAGCTTTAGGTGATAATGTAACCACTCTCTAATGGTAATCCACACGCGAACAAACCAAGAACACTTCTTGTAGGATTGCTAGATGATCCTTCGATTATTGAATCAATATTCAATAATCAATAGCCGAAACAATGGAATTGATTTTGGGAGTTTTTGATATTTTTATTCTCAATCAATATCAAAAATCTAGAGTTTCATAAACCTAGAATAAGGATTGTATTTATATCACATATAAATCCCTAACCATTAGGTAGAATCCTTGTCCAAACCAAAAATCTTTCCAACCAAGGAAACCATGTACGGACAGAAAACAGACGCGGGCACGAGTCGTGTCTGAGGACACGAGTCGTGCCTTTGCCTAATTCAGTCGTACCACGAGTCGTGCTGGAAAAATAACTAGTGTTAATCAAGGGCACGAGTCGTGACCAAGCCAAAACACTCGTTCCCACGAGTTGTGAAATAAAATACAGTCGTACTGATTCTAAAGTCACGAGTCGTGACCAGGGCACAATTCGTGCTCCTGTTCACGAGTCGTGACAAGCCCAAAATTCCAATTTTCAGCTTTTTCCAAATTCGCTCTTTTGTGTGTGACCCTTTAGGAATTATATTTATGTCGGTAGTAAGTCGAAACATCGACCTCACAAGACATAAGTGGTTTCTAGCAAACCATTATATCCACCCAATTAATATAACATCAAAGCTTGATTTATTGATATATCAAATGTCACAATTCCTTTGTCCACGATGTCCAATTGAACATGAGTCATGGTCCATGTCAACTCATATTGTTCAATGCTTTCTCGATTCCGAATATGTTGATAATCCAAGTGCATTTGATCTCTATCAAATCTCTTGAGTATGGCCACACATTTCATCAACATCATTCATCGAGGGGCCCAAGCAAACATCTCTCTCAACGAGAGGGACAAATTCCATCTTGACTTATCATTCTTCCCTACAGGAATCCAATCGTGCCAACATAGCCCTTATTGCTATCCTATTAAAGATAGTGTTAGACTACATCAAACACGACGTTCATCAAGTGGAAGACGATGATAATCTCAGGTACAAAGGATTCAATAACACGACTATCATGAGATTTAATCATGATACATATGACTATAGACCATGTCATAAATCTCATTAGTAGGTCATGTCCAATACTTCTTCTCTAGCAAGTATCCATAAGTGTAATGTGCATCACATGCATATAATCATCTACATGATTATCCATTACTAACTTATACTAGTTATTCACAATAACTAGGGACGCAGGTTATTATAATAAACATGCAAACATATAATAAGCCAAATGAACTTTCTCCATAATAAATGATAAAGACGATTACATAGCAGTTTAAGTTATAAGTCAAACGTAACTAAATGCCTAGGGAATTACACCAACAATCTCCCACTTGCACTAGGCTCCATCTATGTATCGTATACCCATGGACCTAACATGACCATCATGCTTTGCTTGTGCGAGGGGTTTGTAAGCGGATCCCCAATGTTATCATCGGTTGATACTTTGCATATCTTAATGTTTCCTTGTTCTATGAACTCTCGAATGAGGTGGAAACGTCTAAGTATATGTTTGGATCTCTGATGTGACCTTGGTTCCTTTGCTTGCGCAATGGCACCATTATTGTCACAATAAAGTTCCATCGGATTAGTGATACTTGGAACAACTTCCAGATCACTAATGAACTTTTTGATCCAAACTGCCTCCTTAGCTGCATCGGATGTCGCTATATATTCAGCCTCGGTTGTAGAATCGGCTATGGTACTCTGCTTGGAACTCTTCCAACAAATTGCACCTCCGTTAAGCATAAACACAAATCCCGACTGTGATCAGAAGTCATCCTTGTCGGTTTGGAAGCTTGCATCTGTGTAACCTCTTACAACAAGATCATCTTCCATCCCTCCAAAGACCAAGAACGCATCCTTAGTCCTTCTTAAGTACTTAAGGATCGTCTTGATTTCCATCCAATGGTTTTCACCAGGATCAGATTGGTATCGACTCGTCATGCTCAAAGCATACGAGACGTCGGGTCTAGTACAAATCATGGCATACATAATAGATCCAATAACCGAAGCGTATGGAACCTCATTCATCCTCTTTCACTCACCAGTTGTCTTAGGACACTGAGTCTTGCCAAGAGTAACACCATGACCCATTGGCAAGTTACCTCTCTTAGAATTTTCCATCTTGAATCATCTAAGAACCTTGTCAATGTAAGTACTTTGACTCAAACCAATTATCCTCTTAGATCTATCTCTATAGATCTTGATGCCAAGGATGTAGGCGGCTTCACCCATATCTTTCATTGAGAAACATTTCCCTAACCAAGACTTGACAGTCTGAAGTGTAGGAATGTCGTTTCCAATGAGTAAGATATCATCAACATACAGTAATAGAAACAATACTACGCTCCCACTGAATTTCATGTATACACAAGGTTCATCTTCGTTCTTGACAAAACCAAACTCTTTGATCTTTTCGTCAAAACGAAGATTCCAACTCCTAGAATCTTGCTTCAACCCTTATATGGATCTTTGCAACTTGCACACTTTGTTAGAATTTCTTGGATCGACAAAACCTTCGGGTTGTGTCATATACACATCCTTGAGTAACTTCCCATTTAGGAAAGCCGTTTTGACATCCATTTGCCATATCTCATAGTCATAATATGCGGATATGGCAATTAAAATTCTAACAGACTTAAGCATTGCAACAGGCGAAAAAGTTTCATCATAGTCAACACCATGAATCTGCCTATATCCCTTTGCTACAAGCCTAGCCTTGTAAGTATGCACCTTCCCATCCATGTCAGTCTTCTTCTTGAAGACCCATTTGCGAGTTTTGAAAAATCCAAACATCTCCCTATGGTTTTTACACCTTCAGGTGGCTCAATCAAGTTCCAAACTTGATTATCCGACATGAATTGCAATTCGGATTCAATGGCCTCCAACCATTTATCCGAATCAGGAGTGGACATCGCCTCTTGATAGGAAGTAGGTTCGTCATTCTCAATGACTTCCACTTCATTACTTTCCGACACGAGAAATCCATATCTCTCGGGCTCGGATCGTACTCTATCCGATCTACGATGGACTTGTGGATCTTGAACCGGTTCCAGAACTCCTTGTGGACTTGGTTCAGTCTCTACTATCAGTTCCATGTTATTTCAGGTTCTTGAATTTCTTCAAGATCAATTTTACTCCCACTAGATGCTTTATTCAGAAACTGTTTCTCAAGAAAAGTATCATATTGAGCAACAAACACTTTGTTCTCATTGCGGTTGTAAAAGTAATACCCTTTGGTTTCCTTAGGGTAACCAACGAAAATAACCTTGTCAGATTTAGGTGCTAACTTTTCAGAAACGAGTTTCTTTACATAAGCTTCGCAATCCCAAATCTTCATGAAAGACAAACTAGGTTTTCTTCCATGCCACATCTCATGTGGGGTCTTAGGAGCCGATTTAATAGGGACTCTGTTCAGTGTGAACGCAGCAGTCTCTAATGCATGTCCCCAAAAGGAAATAGGAAGGTCAACTTGACTCATCATCGAACGAACCATATCTAATAAGGTTCTATTCCTCCTCTCGGACACACCATTCCATTGTGGTGTTCCGGGTGGAGTCAACTCTGAAACAATTCCACAGTTTTTGAGATGATTTTCAAACTCTTGGCTTAAATATTCTCCACCACAATCGGATCGAAGTGCTTTAATAGTTTTGCCAAGTTGATTTTGTACTTCATTTTGAAATGTTCTAAACATCTCAAATGATTCACTTTTGGACTTCATCAGATAGACATAACCATATCTAGATAAGTCATCGGTGAATGAAATGAAATATCGAAATCCTCCCCTAGCAATGCTGATCATTGATCTACATACATCGGTATGTATTAGGCCCAATAAGTCACTAGCCCTTTCACTACTCTTAGTGTATGGTGGTTTGGTCATTTTCCCAATAAACAAGATTCGCATACATCATATGATTCATAATCATGTGAGTCTAAAAGTCCATCCTTATGGAGTTTAGATATGCGTTTCTCATTTATGTGGCTAAGCCGGCAATGCCACATGAACGTGTTATTCACATCATTAGGTTTAAAATTCTTGTCCATATGATAAATATCTTCAACATTATTTTGTTTCTCATCAACATCAAGAACATAAAGGCCATTAAATGAATTTGCAATACCATAAAGCATATAATTTAAATAAATATAAAACTTCTTATTCTTAATAAGAAAATTATATCCTTCATTATCTAAACAAGAAACGAAAATAATATTTCTACTCAAATCAGGAACATAGTAACAATTGTTCAAAACAAGCACTAGCCTACTAGGTAAAGTTACATCATATGTTCCTACGGCTAATGCAGCAACTCTTGCTCCATTCCCCACACGTAGGTCAACTTCACCTAGTTTGAGTAGCTTCCTATTCCTTAGTCCCTGCACATTTAAACAAATGTGAGATCCACATTCGGTATCCAATACTCATGAACTAGAAATAGAAAGGAAAATATCTATCATATAGATACCTGAATCAGAAGCAATCGTATTGCCCTTCTTCGCCTTTAGGACTTCCTTATAAGCCTTGTAATTTCGCTTCCAATGCCCAACCTCTTGGCAATGGTAGCAAATTGTATCCTCTTGAGATACTTTGGGAGCCTCTCCGGCAACGGCAACTTTTGCCTTAGGTTTAGCAACACTTGCTTTACCTTTGCCGTCTTTCATGAACCCTTTACCTTTATTAAGCATTAATACATTTGTCGTTCCGGGCTTCTTGATATTCTTCTATGCGGTTTTAAGCATCACATGCAATTCCGAGAGATTCTTATCCATGCCAATCATGTGATAGTGTATTATAAAATGACCATAAGTTTCAGGAAATGAATTCAATATTGTATCCATGGCGAGTTCCAAACTCATCGGATTTCCAAGCCTTTCTAGACGCTCAATGTAACCCTTCATCTTAAGGACATGAGCACCAACCGACTGACCCTTTTGCATCTTGCATACATTCAGGGCTTTTACCACGTCATACCTCTCTTGTCTAGCTTGAACTTGAAACATTTCCTTTAAGCGCTCGGCTAGATCAAAAGCAGCTTCCATGTGTTCAAGGTCCTTCTGAAGAGCCTTACACATGGTGGCAAGCATAAGGCATGTCACATCATTAGAATCATAAGTATGTTTCCTATGTGCATCCTTATTTGCCCTAGAAGCATTGGCATCAGGTGGAGGTGGTATGGGTTCGTCAAGAACGTACATTTTCTTCTCTTGCCTTAGAACAATTCTTAGGCTTCTGATCCAATCAGAATAGTTTGTACCGTTCTCTTCGAGCTTGTCCTTCTCAAAGACTGATTGCAGCGACAGGGGTTGATTATTGTGAGTTGCCATTACTACAATGAAATATGCAAACAATAAACATATAATCAAAATGGGCTAAGATCCATATTTCACTTGATTTTGGTTTAACTGAGTCAATGCCCGAAATCAAGCTATTTAGGTAGATAACATCAATCATATCATATATGACTCTTAGATCTTTTATGAGATTTTCTTAGAAATCATATGTCAAAAACATGTTTTAAATCTCATCTATGCCTTTGGTCAAATCTCATTTGAAAGCACCAATTAAGTCCAACCTTTTTCAAACGTATGAGACATGGAACAATGCACCTAACTGAGTCAAAACTACATAAACCATTATCTCATCTTGATCACAAATTAAGATATAATGATGCACCCAACTGAGTCGAAACTACATCAAAATACCCTAAAATTTCACAAGTGTTCTAATTAAGGGGTGGCATAAAACTTAAACATTTAGAAGGTTTTACACATAACAACAAAACATCGCATAGTTGTACAATGAAACTTATGTGTACATAATCATGAACATAGGACTTCACAAAATATCAAACAAACAATTTGGTTTCAATTTTGAGAATTTACCAATTTACTTTAATCATATTAAACAGACCAATATCCCATGTAAAAGACTAATCATATTAATCAATTATTAATCATGACCATGACATATCACATATGATTGTTTTCTCAAAACAATACACATAAAATCACAGATCTATTTCACAATTAGCATGTAAAGCATTTAATCACATTAAATCTAGCATGCCAATTTTAACCTAATCATGATAAAACGCGGCTCTGATACCACTGTTGGGTTTTGGGGTTACAAACGCAGCGGAAGAACTTTGAAAAAAAAAAACAATAAAACCCTAGCCTTTGAATCTCTCTAACATGAATAGGTAAAAGCCATGAAATAGATTTACATACCTTAATGTGAGTTTGTTGATCGAAAAACGGATCTTAGATTCAAAACGAATCTCTAAAATCAACCTTTGAATTTGTTGCCGAATCTTCAAACTTATCCTTGATCTTCCTTGTGATGAATTGATCCAAGTTTTAGGTGATAACGTATCCACCCTCTAATGGTAATCCACACGCGAACGAACCAAGAACACTTCTTGTAGGATTGCTAGATGATCCTCCGACTATTGAATCAATATTCAATAATCAATAGCCGAAACAATGGAATTGATTTTGGGAGTTTTTGATATTTTGATTCTCAATCAATATCAAAAATTTAGAGTTTCATAAACCTAGAATAACCTTGTGTTTATGGCTACTAAAAGGATTGTATTTATATCACATATAAATCCCTAACCATTAGGTAGAATCCTTGTCCAAACCAAAAACCTTTCCAACCAAGGAAATCGCGTACGGACAGAAAACAGACGCGGGCACGAGTCGTACCTGAGGGCACGAGTCGTGCCTTTGCCTAATTCAGTCGTACCACGAGTCGTGCTGGAAAAATAACTCGTGCTGATCAAGGGCACGAGTCGTGCCTGAGGGCACGAGTCGTGACCAAGCCAAAACACTCGTTCCCACAAGTCGTGAAATAAAATATAGTCGTACTGATTCTAAAGTCACGAGCCGTAACCCTTGTCACGAGTCGTGACCCAGGGCACGAGTCGTGCTCCTGGTCACGAGTCCTGACAAACCCTAAATTCCAATTTTCAGCTTTTTCCAAATTCGTTTTCATCAACATCATTCATCGAGGGGCCCAAGCAAACATCTCTCAACGAGAGGGACAAATCCCATCTTGACTTATCATTCTTCCCTACAGGAATCCAATCGTGCCAACATAGCCATTATTGCTATCCTATTAAAGACAGTGTTAGACTACATCAAACACGACGTTCATCAAGTGGAAGAAGATGATAATCTCAGGTACAAAGGATTCAATAACACGACTATCATGAGATTTAATCATGACACATATGACTATAGACCATGTCATAAATCTCATCAGTAGGTCATGTCAAATACTTGTTCTCTAGCAAGTATCCATAAGTGTGATATGCAGAACATGCATATAATCATCTCCATGATTATCCATTACCAACTTATACTAGTTATTCACAATAATTAGGGACGCAGGTTATTATAATAAATATGCAAACATATAATAAGACAAATAAACTTTCTCCACAATAAATGATAAAGACGATTGCATAGCGGTTTAAGTTATAAGTCAAACATAACTAAACGCCTAGGGCATTACACCAACAAGTAGAACACTCAGCACCCCATCCTTACAAAGTACAAAGATCTCTTCCTAGACATAGTGAGAAAACTCAAGTTTTTGAGATAAGTCAGATAGGCCGAGAAGACAACCAAGTAGCTGATGTCCTGTCCAAACTGACAACTATTGATGTGGTATAGCCAGACTCTAACCCACTCATGTATTTGCCGAGTAACCAGCTTATGAAAGACTACGAGTAATGCTCCTAGAAGGGGAGGAGAAGTGCTGGATAGACGAGTATGTGGACTTCATCAAAAGGGACCAACTACCTAATGACGAGGTACGAGCTCGGATCATCAAGAAGAGATCATTAAGGTTTACAGTGTGTAACGGGAATTTATACAAAAGATCATTCACAAAACCCCTTCTCAGATGTGTCCACCCCAAAGAAACAGAGAATCTCATGGCAGAAGTCCATGACGGCATATGTGGCGGTCACCCGGGGGCCAGAACCTTAGCTGACAAAATCATCACGCTAGGTTATTTTTGCCAAACCAGAGAGATGACGCCCAATCCTACGTCAGAAAATGTGACAAGTGCCTGAGATATGCACACATTCCTTGAGTCCCATCATTTGAGCAGACTCCCATAATTCCTACTTAGCCATTTGATATGTGGGGAATCGACATCATCGAACCTTCCCCCCCCCCTCCTGCGGTAACTGCAAATACGTGATCGTGGCAGTCGACTACTTCTCCAAATGGATAGAAGCAAAGGTCTTAGCTAAAATTACAGAGGAGAGTGCAATCAACTTTGTCCACAACTTCATTTGGTGTCATTTTGGGGTCCCACACACTATTATCTCAGATCATGGTCTCCAGTTCTCCAAGGCTTTTACAGCATAACTGAACAGACTAGTAGTCAGACACATCAAGTATTTTATAAGTTGACCTCAATGTAACAGGCAAGGAGAAGCAACCAATAAGCTGGTGCTAACATCCCTAACCAAAAACCTAGAAGAAAGTGATGGTAGATGGTTGGACGAACTTTCCCAAGCCTTGTGGGCAGTTCCACAACCACCCGGGGGACAATTGGGGAAACTCCATTTGCACTGACTTTTGGGTCTGAAGCTATGGCACCAACAGAGATGGCCTTCCCCACAGCCAGAAATACCAACTACGACGAGCAAAACAACCAAATCTACAGACTACTAGATCTAGACCTAGTAGATGAAAGGAGATTGGCTGCTCAGATAAGAATGGTAAATTATAAACAAAGGACTAAAGCCTACCACGACAAAAGGGTCAACAAAAGAGTATTCCAAGTTGGGGACTGGGTACTTAGAAAAATTGAAGCTACAGGCAGAAAAGCCGAGCAGAACAAGCTCTCCCCAAACTGGGAAGGTCTTTACATTATCACTCAAGTCATTTGAGAAGGGACCTACAGAATGAAAACTCTAGATGGGCAAGAGCTAAAGCACCCATGTCATTCCGACCATATTTGGAAATACTATCACTAGTTTATAGTCTATTTTTTGTTAAGTAGATTAGATTTATATTCTATGTTCTTTCTTGTTTACAAATAGAATAGATGTAGTTTGATTTAATCAGTTTCAATCAATAAATTCAACTTTTATCAAAGAATATGACTAGCAAGACAAGACACAAAAGACGAGCAGCCTACGTCTCGCACCTTAGGTGAAATGTCTAAGTGCTAAAGACGAGCAGCATAATGCTCACACCTTCGGTGAAATGCCTAAGTGCTAAAGACAAGAAGCCTACTACTCGCACCTTAGGCAAAATACTGAGTCCTAAAGACGAGCAGCCTACTGCTCGCACCTTAGGTGAAATGCCTAAGTTACAAAGACGAGCACCTAGCTTGCACCTTGGATGGAACGTCCAAGTTATAAAGACGAGGAGTCTCGCCGGTCTGACTACGAACGCAACTAAGTCACTAAGCCTGGCATATTCCTCCTACTAAATTGGGCAAATTACCCAAGTGATATGTCGAGCAACCTCCTTGACTTAAAGAAATTAAACCCCAAATTACTTGTGACGGGCAAGTGGGCTCAGACAAATGGTGAGACGCCTATGTCGAGCACCCTCCTCGACATGAAGAAATCAAAAGCGTGGATACCATACAAACATGCATTCAACATACAAACAATACAAAAAGCAGTTCAAATGTGAGCAGTAAAGAAACTGACTAAGATGGGGTCAAACAAACTTCATATTAACAAAGCCGAGCAATACCTTCCTTAAATCGGGCTAAGGCATGCCGATCACAAAGTATTGCCTCCCAAAACAGGCTAAGTCATTTACAAAAAATTGAAGCTTGTTCATATTACAATAAAAAACAAAAGGAGTAAATCTTCAAACTTGGTCATTTCCCCCGAAGAGGTCATCCTGCTCAGCCGGGGCTTCAGGAATCGTGACTTGATCGGCTTGGTCTTCCCCGGCATCTTCACCTTCTGAGTTCTCCTCCTGCTATATTTTCTCCATGAGAACGTGAATATTCTGAGGGTCAACAAGAGGGGGTACCCAAGCAGGCCGACCTTCGTAGGCGTCCCTGGAGGCAATTACCTTCAAGGCATTCTCAGAATAAGGCACAAGGGAGTGCCCGTCCCTAGCCCGTATCATCATATGAATCTTGGCAAATGAGCCGGGCAAGCACGCCCAGGTTGGCGTTGAGGGATGGATCTACCATAGCTCTCCTGGCCAAGTGTAAGTACCCATCCGAGTACATGGTAGCCGTCTTCTTCGCCACAGCCTGTTTAAAAGCCGAGCTGGCTTTATAATGAGCTATGGCGTTCGCCTCCCTAGAAGGGATGCTTGTCTCCAACTCCTTGAGCCGGGCAGTAGCCTCCTCGGCCAATCTTTGGTTCTCAACCCTTTGGCGCTCCAGTTCAGCCTCCCTAAGCCGGGCAGCCTTCTCGACTGGCAAATGCCTCCTTAGCTGTCTTCTCCTCCTCCTCCTCAGCCTTGGTCTTGGCCACCTTATAAGCATCCATGTCACCCCTTAGTGACTTTAAGAGGCCCACGACCTTTTGAAGG
Source organism: Adenophora triphylla var. japonica (assembly GCA_022495995.1). Lineage (NCBI taxonomy): Eukaryota > Viridiplantae > Streptophyta > Magnoliopsida > Asterales > Campanulaceae > Adenophora > Adenophora triphylla. The sequence continues at coordinate 37,080 of JAFEMH010008083.1, read as the reverse complement.
TCGGCTTTATACTTCTCAACCTGGCGTTCCATCTTTTGCTCCAAGACCTCGACAACTTCAAATTTTATGGCCTTATAAGCTATGACCGTGGCAAGCTACACAAAAAAAAAAGAAAAGTCAGTTGAAAAACATAAGTATAAAAGACGAGGAGAAAATCGAAATATGACGATCAAGCATACCTCACTCAGAAGAAGGCCTTTCCTGTAGGCCAGGTGCTCCATGGTCGGCTTAGTCTCCAGGAGATCCAAGAGCTCATCATCCATAGCCTGGTGGATGACAGAACGTCCCAGCCTCAACTTTGGACCCTTACGGGCAAGCACATCCAGGCCTTTGATGGGGGAGGGTTGGCACAAGTCATTAGCCACCAGCTCGGCCTCGGCATATGTCTTGACATGCCAAGCAGTGACCTCAGACGAGGAAAGGACCAGTAGTAATCCTCTTAGAGGAGGGATCCTCCACCACGACTTCTACCCTTGGTCTTTTTTGACCGGGGTCCGTTGCCCAGCTCCAGAGTCCTCGGTTTCCACCAGGCCCATCTGCCTTAGGGCCTCCTCAAAATCATGGGCCATGCCTTGAGCCCTCTGCTCCTCCCCGGTTCGGGCCTCTTGCCCGTCTTGCTCCTCCTCAGCAGGTACCCCAGCATCTCCCACCGGCTTAAGGGGCAAGACCCCAGCCTCCTTGGTAGACAGGATGGCTTGACGAGCAGTGGCGTCCTCTCTTCTCTTGTTTTTTGTCGAGGACCTATACGTTCTCCTCTTCAGTTTCATCAGAGCCTGAGGCTCCAAAATTTTATCCTCCATATGTTTAATTTTCTCCTCGGTGAGATCTACAAGGGAGGAAAAAACATAGTCAGTAAAGACGATGACAAGGAACAAATAAATCATGTTGTATGAAATGCAAGTGTTAAAGATGTGAGGAAGAAAATTACAGCTGGCCACATCATCCCCGGCTAAACATATGTTGTCATACAACTTGCATATGTCGCATTGGTAATGGAATATAAGACAGGGGTGCACCCTACAGTCGGTATAACGATTCCCCCTACTAACGGGGACGAGAGGCATCAGCTCGTCCAAGGGCCCAAGCATAATGTCGGCCTGTAGGTAATACCTCTGGTCGGTCTCCAAACTTGACCATCTCAAAGTCCCCACCTGGGCAAACTGTTCCAACCTCTCTACTAGACGGTCACTCCATTCCAGCTTGCATACCTGCTCGGGAACACAAGGAAATTTAGAGGGAGGAGCAAATTCCCAACCTTGCCTACTCTCCACTTGGATAACATGATTATTCTAGCCGAACAACTTGCTTGACACTAGATATATTAGTTTTGGACGGTTAGGGTCACTTCTCACCACTAAGATATGGGTGTCCCCCTTATAACTGACCAGGAAAAACCTATGAAAAGCGGACTGGCAGAGCTCAAAACCAAGGCTACGGCACAACACTATAAAACCGGTCAAGAACCTCACGGTGTTGGTCCCTATCATTGCATGGACAGCATGCATATCCTCCAAGAATTCACAAATAAACGGGTTGAGGGGAAGAATGAGACCAGTTAGAAAAACGAAACATGGTTCAGGCTGTATAAATAATCCTTCAAGGCTTCCTTATCATTGGTAGGTGCACCGGGAACGTAAGTTAGGCGGTATTCCTCCCTAGACACTCCAAACTTATCATGCAATTCTTGAATCATGGGTTCCCCGGCTCTAGCTTGCCTAGGCCTAGGAGTGCCCGATATACCCCTTTGGGACCTACCACGACCCCTAGGATGACCACCAGCTTGGTCCCCCTCGACAAAGGCATCTACGATTCTCCCAGATGTGGAAGGACAAGTTGAAGGACGAGCAAAATTTTGACCTCTTCCGGTCATATTTGTACAACAAACAACGGGATCAGTTTTTTGGCAAAGGCATAGTTAATGACGAGGACGAGGAAGTATCCCTCCCCGTCTTACTCATTGATGTCGAGGAGGGATTCTCACCTAACAATGGACGTTTCAAGTGATCGGACTTCAAATAATACAAATTGATATGGTAAAGGATCTCTTTCCATCCTCAGAATAACACCACGTTGGGAGAAT
>JAFEMH010008083.1:0-32500 GCA_022495995.1 Adenophora triphylla var. japonica | reverse complement strand
GTCGTTCCATTACAAACTAAACACTTTTTAAAATATAAATATTTTATTACTTTTATATTAATGAGACTCACATGTCATACTCAAAACAACAATTCAATTATTATTTCTTACCCCACTTTTTCTATTATATCTCACTTTTTATACTTACAATACATACTACGGTACACTTTTCTTAATTTTTTGTCAAACATTAACTAAAAAGGTTGTAGTAAAATGGAGGAAATAATTATTATTTGCACTCGAATTAAGAAAAAGTGTTAGGAATATGTAAGTGTTGTTAGTATAAAAGGTGAGATAGAATAGAGAAAGTGGGTAGTGAATAAAAATTGAATTACTATTTCCGTTTTTATTTAAGTTGGTTTGGCAAAAAAATTCATTATTTGATATTCTTGTATATTTTAAAATATTTTTTTAAGCTGATATATTTTATGTATCATATAGGTGCATTACTTTATCCTATTTACTCTTTCCGTCTAGTTATTATGTTTTGATACAAGACAAAATCACTTTGTTTAAGAAATTTTAATAAATGTTTTATTTAATTTTTAAATTTCAGTTACAATATTACTTAATTATGGCATAAGAATTTGTGCATTCTAATTGATTAGTTAAATGTAAAACATAAATAATGATATAATAGAAAAACAATATATAAATTTGCATTTGATTTATAAGTGGCCAAACAAAATGAGATAAACGAAAATGGAAATGTGACCAAACATAAACGGAGGGAATATCAAAATGTAATTTATTACAATCTTTTTCTTATTTAAGTCATTCTTCGTAAAATCTAGGGAGAAACGCGTTTCTCCATAAGTTATGGAGAAACGGGTTACGGGTATCCAGAACCTTTTGAAAGGATATCCAGAAACTTTTTGTGTTGGCCATGACTTTGTCCCATGTGGTTACTCGATATCAGCCTCAAAGGTTCTCGATATCCGTAACCCTTGAAAGGATATCCGTAGCTTATGAAAGTGATATCCGTAAACCTTCAAATGATATCCGTAACCTTTCAAAATGTTTCGGATATTCATTTGATGGTTTCTGGATATACATTTGAAGGTTTCACGGATATCCGTAAAACCTTCAATAAGCAATTTCTGGTCTTGGCCTCGATTTGGCTTCAAATCTATTTTTTCCGGATATCCGCCCAAAGGCTTCGGATATCCGTTTCAAAGCTTCGGATATCCGTAACCCTTTGAGACTGATATCCAGAAATTTTCTTCTGGTTATCAAACGTATAGCTTCTGGCTATTAAAAACGCGTTTCTCCATAGTTATGGAGAAACGCGTTTCTCAGCAGACCTACTCGTCATTCTTTTATTGTAAAAAGAACACTATCTATAAAATCTATAATACAATAGAGGTCAAATCTAACTGCCACACAAAGAGTGGCTCAGATTTGATCTCGCAAAAGATAAAAAGCGGCCTAGATTTAAAGTTGGAAAAAAAAAAAAAAACTCTCCTACACCGGTTACTAATTGATGTAAATAATTAATAATTTTTATTAACAAAATTGAATTTTACTATGTTGATAGTGTAAAAATAATTATTAATTTTAAGTATTAAGCTAAATGGTGAATTTACTAACAAATATTTTTTTATTAGAGTAGATTAAATATATTAAAACGTATTCTGAAAAATTTATAATATAAATATGACGTCAATATGTTCTGGTTTCTTCCTTATTATAGAAAATATAATGAAGGGAGGCAGTGGATCACAAATAATTGTATTATTTTTTTTTATGAAAAATGAAAACCTAAAAAAAATTCAAATACAATAATTTAGTTTTATTAAAAAAGAAAATGAAAATTTTTCTTTACTCTAGAAAAATAATTCATTATTATATTAGATTATTATTTTGTAGTGACTATAATATCTCCCCAAGATATATCATAAACTCCATAAAAAGGATAATTTTGTCAATTTATTGAAAAATATTGGATAACTAAAAATGTAAAGGCTATTAATTTGAAATCGTGGTTTTAATAGTACTTGCACATGCATCATTGTTTTAACCGTTTCACAAGTTTTCGATGACATTTTCATATGTCGTTTTCATCTAACGTTCTTTAGAAAAAAACATTTTTCATGGCCAAATTATTTCGTTGTTATTTACAGCAAATTAATTACTTAGGTAAAACAGTAAAAAAGAGAGGCATTTAGGAACAATTCATTACCCTATAGTTGATTCGTTGAAATGAAATTATGTGTTTATCTAGAGGCTCATTTGTTTTGCTCAAGATTCTTTATTCTTTGCCATTTTTATGATCTTTGGCAAATATACATGTAGCTTAAGAAAAGGCTTCATACATGAGTAGAGGAACTATTTCTGTTGATAGGTAAATGACATTGTATGCTGACTAAAAATTTCTCCATCATCTTATTACAGACTACTCTATATTCTTTTTTGAGTTGTCCACTTCTGAAACTCGAAATTTGAGAGCGTATGTATATGGGGTTTTTTTCTGATCTGATATTATGGTTCTAAGCTCGGGGAAGACCCGACTTAGTAACTTCCTATTTTGTCACATAACCAACTCTCTCTTGGACTCTCCTAAAGCGTTTTGGCCATAGCTTGGTCAGAGACACATTGTGTGCGTGTGGGGGGGGGATTTTGACTATGAATTTACTTATTTTGTGTGTGTGTGTGTGTGTGTGTGTGTGTGCTTATTTGCTCGTTAGAGAGAGAGCTGGTGGGTGGGTGGGGGATCATGTGGTGTGAGGAGTGCATATAATATATTTTTATTATGTAGAAGATGCTTCATAAAGGGTGACTCATATAGAGTGCTTAAAGTTTTTTATTTTTTATCGATCACCCAAATTCCAAATGTTTCAGATTTGTTTTTGCCTCCTTTTTATTTTTCTTTGTGTGTGTGTGTGATGGTGGCGGTTGATGGGGTGGGGTGAGGGTGGATGTGGATATGGATAGTACAGAATGAAGATGCTTTATTTGTATAATATTTTAATATTTTTTTCATATGATGTACTTAATATTTTCTATCATAAAATGTTGAAGCTATACCATTGAAAACTTTTCAATGCCACAAATAGGTTGATCCTCAGTTTTCGCTTTTCTTTTAATCACTTTTTCGACATAATTTGTCTCTTTGTTTCCAGGTTAATTAGTTTTGATGGTTTTACATAGAAGGTGGCGGGTACTCGATAATGAATAATAGAGTAGGTTGAATGTGATGAGAAAAATAATAAAGATAGATTGGGGGTACTGACCCGTGCAATCCGCACGAGGGGTCTGTACTAGTTTTACTACAATTCAAGGCTACACCATATTCAAAAGAATCAAAACTAAAATTTTCTTCTATTTCATTATATTTCCAAAATTTTAAAAATGTGCAATGCCCATATTAATTCTCCCTTTTCCTTGTTTTATTGTTCATACTATTCTTTCTGTCTCAAAATAATATCCATTTTTCGATTAAGCTATTATTTAATGTCAAAATCTAGGGAGAAGTTTCTCCATAAGTTATGGAGAAACGGGTCCCGACTTGTCGCGCGACAAGTCGGGATATCCAGAAGCTTTGAGATGGATATCCAGAAGCTTGGCCTTTGCCCCAAATCTTTTTTCTGGATATCCGTTCCAAAGCTTCTGAATATCCAGAAGCTTTGGGATGGATATCCAGAAGCTTTGGGATGGATATCCAGAAGCTTGGCCTTTGCCCAAAATCATTTTTTCTGGATATCCATCCCAAAGCTTCTGGATATCCAGAAGCTTATGAAAGTGATATCCAGAATCAGACATTTGACCTTGGCTTTGGATTTGGCTTTTTTCTGGATATCCAGCCCAAAGCTTCTGGATATCCAGAAGCTTTGGGACGGATATCCAGAAACGCTTTTCTCCATAACTTATGGAGAAACGCGTTTCTCCAGAGACCGACTCTTATTTAATCTAGAAATGTGAAATTTATTTTGAAACAAATAAAAAAATTGTGATAATAATTATGAAAACTATTTTGGAACAAAGTAAATAATCGAAATATTATTGAACTCGTATTGTATTGAAATACTAGTACTCCCTACCTGTGCCAATGGCACGGTGACAGTATGAAAGGGGAAAGAGCATCCTACAATTCAAATTTTCTTCATCGCGTTACCCCCATCAGCACTCACTTTCTTCTTTGCTGCCCCCTCCTATCCCCACCCTACTTACTTTCCTCTTTTTCGCAATTTTCAACCCAACACAGCACCATTTTTTTTTGGTAACCCGGCCTGCCTACCCAAATACTACTAAGCAATAAAAAAATCTACTGCCTATAACTAGCGAACAGAAAAAACAATTACAGAAGAAGTTGGTGCTTTCAGTTCCTATCAATATCAATCGATCCAAACGCACTACAAAATCCTATGTGCTACATCAATCATTGAAGAAAAGTTGTCATTGAAGAAAAGTACAACTGAGAAACAACACATGTATGCTACAGTAAATTTCGAAGCTCCAGGTTCAATTGAAGCTCCTAATTACTAATAAACAACACCAAATGGACTCAAACCTTGCGGGTCCTGTTTCTGAAACACACATCCACGTGCACACCAGCATCAGCATACCCAGGCATTAAAAAGAGAAAGAATAACTTTGTTATGAAATCTGTTTTTAGCTAGGCTCACTTGTCGCAACAGGACAAAATAATGGGTAAGTCCAATGCTGGATGATTTCGTGATCACCGTTATAGTAAAACCTTAATGAGCCAAAACTTTAGCAGACCACCTGAGAAATATTGAGAGAAATATAATGCATCCTGATCGACAATACTTGAGATCTAACCTGGAGAAAAAAAAAAGGTCCAACTTACTGGCTAAGAAGAAATTGAGGTCTGAAACCATCAATCAAGATTCACATGGTGCAAAAGCAAGTCCAAGACAAAGATTTTTTTTTTGTAGAGAATGATACATATCCAAGCCCCAGCATAACTACTGATTGAAAATGATGGATGCTACCATGTCTTCCTAAATGGCATTGAAAATGAAGGAGGATGTTTGCTTTGGGTTTTCGTGCTTGTCCCGCCCCGAAATCTACTTGTCATCTCCCAGCCTCAATATCTCGAGAACCTAATACAATCACATAAACCCAATCAAAATCAATCAGCACCAACCTTAAAACACAATCAACATGTCCAGATCTCATATAAAACCACGTTCACAACTATAATCACTTCAAAATACCCTTTTCAAAAAATTTGGAATATTTATAATCGATCGCCATCGCTAATCACTTTCACCGGTATGCCACCTACAGGAACTTCTCTCTGAGGTGCGCTTTCCGTTTCCACTACTGAAACACACACCAAAATTGATTGTAATAAATAAAATACATAGAAATGTTGGATTTAAATACTGACAATAATTATAGAACAAAACCTCACGTTACATTGAGCCTATATTGATTTTAATGAAACAACCCAACATTAGTCTCAATTTGGTACTCCCTCTATCCCATAATAATGTCTTTTTTTATGTAAGGGACATTTTGAAAATATTTATTTATATAAAATTTAATGGCAAAGATGTATAATTATTCTTAATATCCACTTTCTAAACTTTGACGTTTGCAATTATATAATGAACTAGAATAAGCCCGTGTCCGAGGACACTTTATATTTTTTTTTTATTTTCTTTAATTAAGCCCCTTTTTTTAATTTAAAAAAAAAATTTAAGGGCAAAATTTAATTTAATTTTTTTTTTAAGGGCAAAATGGGAAAGGGACAAAATAGTGAGGGCAAAATGGGAAAGTCGCCAGGCGGAACTGTTCATTCAACTATTCATTTGCTGAGTTGGACACCTTCCATTTATACTATAGATAGTGTATACGTGGCCAGATCATTATATTTATACAAAAAAATCAGACTTGTGAATTATTTTTCCGTTGCAAAAAATCATAACCTCTTTTTTGCTTCTTATAAAACAGGATCAAGAATGTTTTCTTTTCTTTTCTTTTCCCTTCTTCTTTTTCTTTTTTCTTTTCTACATTCATATTGTTGCTTCCAAATTACTGTAGTTTTTATAAAGGTTTGCGCATGAGTTTTCTTGTACTGTATTACTGCTATGATTTTGGGATTTGGATGTAGTCTATTATTTGAACATTGTGGACGGTTCTTTTGTTTTAACATTTTTCTTGGAAATCGAAGGAGATGCCCGGAACAACCAACAACAAAAGCCAACCATTCAAATGTCGGGCGTAGGGAGTATACTTGAAACACATTTTGGTTGCACTCAGTGTAAGGAGTTAATTGCCAAACCCAATGTCCTAAGGATACACATACATGTTCTTATGAGTAGGTTAAAAAAACTTTGACTTTCAGGTAGAGCTCGGTAAAGAAACTTATACTCATTCCGTCTCAAAATTTACATACACTCATACATTGAACAAAAAAATGCAGCTTAAAAAAATAACAAATAAAAATATAAAGGGCTTAACAAAAATAAATAAATTAAAGGCTTAACTCATACAGTGCTTTGGAGTTGGTTCGGAGGATGGAGGCTGTACACAACTAAGTCTTGGTACTACCTGTAAACAATAAAGAAGGTTGTTTGCCTTTTTTGACCCCTAAAGGTGCAGAATCAAATTTCAAAACCAAATCTACAATTTCAAAACTTGATTTGGTAAAGAAAACATGAAAGAAGTAATACGTGTGAGATAGTTTGGGCATTTGCAGATAAAGAGTAATTTTTTCTTTTACTCACTCATTTAACATGCCATCATAAAAGTACAAACAGATTAATACAAATTGAAGAAGGTGTTTGATTCTTCACTTGATTTAAATTCTTATTTAGTGGCGTTAACCTGTGGAATTTATCACATTACAGTCACTATTAATATTAACACTCAGGTCAAGCTACGAACGAAGCAAACACCTTCAATTGAAAGAAAGACATGGTTTAAGGTAGGCATTAAGGTCGGAACCCTAGAAATGGGAATTTCAGTAACGTACCTTGAAAGGAGGGAGAGTCAGCTTCGTTCGACGACCGGTTATCGCTCTTCCGCTGGCACCGAGGATCGTCAAAAAAGGGGAACGAAGGAAAAGGGTAACACTCGTGAACTGAATAATCATCGACTGGTAGTAGGAAAGGACAGAGTGACGGAGGAATTTAGAACAGTCCATTAATGAGCGTTGGACCAATTAGCAGCACATTCCGGTTTCTCAATTGGCGGCGGCGGCGAGCTCAATTCCTTGGAATTCTTAGCAACCGAGGTAGATTTATCCGATGCTGCACCATTATTATTAACCTGTTTAACAAAATCAACAGTCAAAACACAAACACAAAGGAAACAATCAATCAGATTGCAACAATCGACCAACAAATTGTTCATTTTCCGAAGAGAATTTTTCATCGAGACCTTGAGGCGTTTGGGGAAGAGCGACAGAGAGAAGGTGGGGGAGTTATAAAACTGTTGGTTTGGGTGGGGAGAATTGAAGAATCAATCCTGACCACCACTTATAGAAGAGGGCTAAGAGGCAGTTATATGCCCCTATTGTATTATAGATAATTGAATTTGTAGTTGGCTATGTAATACTCCATGCTTACTATTGAGTCAAGCGGTTTACTAAGAGCATCTTTACTCATAACACTTCATTTTCATCCCTCTCTCCTCCACCTCAGCTCCACGTCATCAATTATTAAAAACACAACTCCAAACAATTTTATCCCCATTCATGACAAAAGTCATCAATTTCTCTCTCCTACTTTTTATTAATAATTGTAGTTTTTTCAATATTCTTTTATTTTTATTATTTTTTATATGTTAATTGCAATTTTTATATAAAAAAAAATAATAATAATTTCAAAAATATAACACGTGTCACCCGCTAATTGGTCTAAACAAAAAAAAGAAATCCCATTTACGCCGTGAAGCTTGGCGTCTGCCAACTCCAAATTATTAAAAGTTATGCATGACAAACACTAAAGTCATTGTTGGGAGTGTCATGTGTGCCATGTCAGCCCATGCCATTTCCAAACTTCATGGTTGCAATTGCTCTAATGACTCAAGCAATTTTAAATATCATTTTTTACGTCATTTTCTGATTTTCTATTTTTTTTTTTCAAAAAACTCATTCCGTATTAGGGATGACCAAATCCGGTCCGGTTCCGGGCCTTGAACCGCCGGTTCCGGTTCGGCGAGGAGGTGAACCTTAACCGGCCCGCTTTTCTCACGGTTCCGGTTATCCGGTTCCGGTTTTCTCACGGTTTTGGTCCGGTTCCGGGCTTTTCCGGTCCGGTTCCGGGCCGGTTCTATTGAAAAACAACAAATTTTCGTCCGGTTCCGGGCTTTTTCCGGTCCGGTTCACCAATTTGGTGAACCTTAACCGGCCCGCCTCCAAACCGGTTCCGGTTACCCCGGTTCCGGTTTTCTCCCCGGTTCATGGCGGTTCCGGGCTTTTCCGGGCTGGTTCCGGTCCGATTTTCCGGTTCCGATCCGGTTTGGCCATCCCTATTCCGTATATCATCACTGCAGCCTAAAGAAAAAGAATAAAAAGTAAAAAAAAAGTGAATTATCACTTCATTTCTTCAAATTAGCCACTATTTATAGCTCCAACCAACTTTAAATCATGCTTAAAAAATTAAGCAAGTAAATAGTGTTGCTTCATTTTTTAAAGAAAATTTTCAAAATTGCAATTTAGTCCCTCCAATTTTAAAAGTTATGAACGGAATAAAAGTGACGAACAATGTCCAACGAATAAAACCCAATATTTCAGACGTTACAAAGACAATCCCATGAAATGGGCCAATCCAATTGCTATAATAGCAAAGGCCCAACGACAAACATCAATCGACCTAGATTATCGTTCGACCATCATTGGTCCCGACCTAGCTTCATCCGACATACGATCATCTATTTATACAATTTCTATCAAGCCAAGGCACAAAGTCAAGTCGACTTCGAATACTCAATCGACCTCGACCTATTAACATGTACGTCCATCTACGTCGTTATTTGTAACCGCCTTCTACATTCTCGTAGACATTTACGCCCATAACATCTCCTTTATTTTAGGGATTCACAATGATCCCATAACACCACTATATATACCATACAACATACAACGTTAAAAGGTAATGTCTTCTTGGCTATTTTGAGATTATGTCGTTCAATACAGTTTCATATAAAGCTCATAACACTATATATCTCATCATCACGCCAGAGGGTATTAGCCGGAAACCAACCTGGCAAGTCGTTTGTTCGTGGTTTCAGGTCACATTTGCTAGGGATCAACCTATTGCTGGACTAAGTCTGATCTGGATCGTTTCCTGCGTCATCAGTTTGGTTCCATTACCGGAAAGCGATAACGTTAGACCTCGAAACCTCACTCAACCGTTAACATGGTGTCTGACGGACACACTGCTACTTCCTCCAGTGAGCATATGTGCGAGAATGTGGGAAACACAGATGCAGGTGCCGAAAATTGCACTGCAAACTTGCTTCCTCCTCCACAAAGGCATCACACGAGAAGGGCCACTCGTTCAAACAGTGTGGCCGACGGTAAGGGTCTACAAGACAGGAGAAAACAGAAAAGGCCTATGCCTAACCAAGGGGTAAGCCAGCAACCGAAGCGGGTCCAAACAGGTCGAACAGATGCAGGCGACATTGCAGGTCCCTCAGCTTCTCACCTTAGTAGGAAAGATATTTTGCTGGAGCGGGCTAGGTTGCTGCAGAGCTTGCTCGAAATGCAAAATGAGTTACTCGAGCTACCCAAGTCTCCTAAAAAGGACGACAGAAGATCGCAAAGGGTAGCTCCATCTCTCACCTCTCACAGACACGCTAACGGAGGTCCTAGACCGTCTGGTGAATAAAGAAGGAATGATATGCCTCCCCCCTCACACATTTCCATAGATCAAACTGGCGAACTAAGGGATAGGCTTAACCAGCAAAGGGAACAGGAAGCCGACTCAGCTAAGAGGAGGTAGCTCGAACCTGACAGGGCTCAGCGTAGGTCGCCACAAAGGGGGAGAAAGGTCATTTCCCCGATGGGAAAGGAGTGAAGTAACTCCCCCAAGGAATGAGATACTAAGGACCCTCTCTAGGAAGGAACCCCATCGTGAGGAGAGACAAAAGTCTAACTCAGTCTCCCATCAAAGGAGCGACCTGGATATTAAGGATCCTAAACTTAAAATGAAGATTAGATGCCATGGAGGCAGATAGGACAACCACCATCGGGAAGGTCGAACGAAATGATTGTACTTTTCGACCTTTAGCCAAGGATATGCTCGACAAAGGACCTCCTGCAGGTTTCAAGCTGCCCATGTTGGAAAAGTACTCGGGCGCGACCAATGCCTTGAATCACATGCATCATTTTGAGGCCACGATGTGTTTGGTTTCTTCTGAGGATGACGTGCTATGCAAGGCGTTAACCAACACCTTCACAGGTGCAGCACTGACTTGGTTCCGCTGCCTGACCACCGCTGCATCACATCATGGAGCTACATGAGAAGGAAGTTCCTCGAAAGGTTCCCTACAACTAGAGCTTGTAAGAAAACAGTCACTGATCTGAACAACATGACTCAAGGCAAGACCGAGAGTACTATGAGCTACTTTACCAGGTTCAAAGAGTTAGTCGACCAATTTGAGGAAGACCTCAGAGACATGGAGGTCATCAACTGCTTTAGAAATGGAGTGTCATCTCCTGATCTGAATTATGAGCTCCAGGTTAGGAGGGCGACTCCGAGCAAGGAGCTGTTCGAGAGGCCTATGATGTAGCCTTGGCTGAATAACAAAAGGAGAGAAAGAAAGACAAAGGCTCAAAACATTCTGAAGTTAGTGAGTCGACAAAGGGGGGACAGGCGAAGAGTAACAACAACAAGGGAAAAAAAATGGAACTAGGGCGACTGAAAGAGTCCTTGAAAACTTCACCAACTTACGGTTAGTCGGAGTGAGATCATGAATACGGTCGACCTAGTTCCTCCTGCCCCAATGAATTCTCAAAATAAATTCAGAAGGGATAACGGAAGGTACTGTGAGTATCACAAGGATACCGGGCACACAACGGAGGAGTGTATGAGTCTGAAGAGGATTATCCAAAAGTTGGTGAATGAGGAAGGTTGGATAGGTTTGTGAAGGGAGATCGTCCTGCAGGAGGAGATTGACCTACCAGAGGTGTGCCTGAACCAAGGCAACCTAGATTGATGTTGGGGGTGATAGCAGAGGAGACGAGCAACACTGCGCTCAAACACAAGATCTTCCAGTTAAACAAAGCTCCCTATCTACCCCCAGAAGCTGTGTCCAAGAGGAGATAATCAATTTCTACCCCTACGAGTCGGCTGCAAGCATGACTGCAAGGGAGCAGATTTTGGTGATTCCAGGGCTCATTAATGACTGCACGTCGAGTAGAATTTCGGTCGACACGGGGGCCTGTAAGGACATTCTCTATTACAGAACCTTCCTATACATGGGATTGACAGACGCCAGATTGTTACCATATTCAGGTCGACTAGAGGGTTTCACCAATCACATGGTTGATGCCAAAGGATAGATAGAGCTGGAAGTCGACATCGGACAGCATCCCTTAAGGACAACAGCTAAGGTAACATTTACAGTCATTGATGTTATAAGTGATTACCACGCTATACTGGGTATACCTGTACAGGTCGCTCTAGGGATAGTGCCTTCAATTCCCCATCAAAGAGTCAAGTTTCCCACCATGTTGGGAGTGGGATGCGTCCTAAGCACGTCTAGAGAATATTTGGATCATGTGCTTCGATCCAAGAAGAAGAGAGAGTTGGAAATTGACACTCCAAAAGCAAGCTGAAAATTCTCCAAGTCTATCACCACTACTTCCAGACTATCCACGATCCAGTGTACAGAGGAGGCGACCTATCCCTTACATGATCATGTCATGACTGAGCCGACACGTCCCACTGAAAACACTTGGGTAACATTTGATACAGTTTTGGTTGACCAGATCATCATTGGCGACCTACGCCTCCAGATCAACCAAAACTCAAGGGCCTCCAACAGGGAAATAGTTGTTGAGCTAGATGGCATGATCGAAGAGGATGCTCCACACTTGGGAGATGAGGAAAGAAAAAGGATCAGAGAGATCATCATTGAGTCTATGCAGTTTAGAGACGGCCCAGAACTACAACCAGTGGACGAGCTGGAAAACTCAGAAGTTAACTCATCTCACCCCAAGCAAAAAATCAGAATAGGAAGACAATTGTCACCAGAAGAAAGGGTGGAAATAGTCAACCTGTTAAAAGAAAGTGCTGATGTCTTTGCTTGGAAGGTAGAAGACATGAGGGGTGTCAAAGAGGAGGTCGTTGTGCATCATTTAGAGGTCAACCCCACCATGAAATTCTAAAGCCAAAGGCTAAGGGTTTTTGCTGCAGACAAAGAAAATGCAATAAAAAAGAGATAAATAAACTCCTTAGTGTAGGTATAATAAAGGAGGTGTCCTACACTACTTGGCTGGCAAATGTGGTGATGGTAAAAAAGGCTAATAGAAAGTGGAGGATGTGTGTTGACTTCACCGATCTAAATCTAGCATGCCCAAAGGACAGCTACCCGCTCCCACGGATAGACAAATTGGTTGACTCAATAGCTGGACATGCCACCCTTAGTTTCCTCGACCCTTATTCAGGATATCACCATATCAGAATGTACGAGGATGACATTGAAAAGACGGCCTTCCAAGCTGCTGGGGGGATATATTGTTACACCAAGATGACATTCGAACTGAAGAATGCTGGTGCTACCTGTTAGTGTTATGCCCTAGGCCTATAGTTGATAGACTTATGTGTTGACATTATTTATTATTATATGAGAAGTTTATTATTTGATTATTTTATGTTTTGCATATTTGTTTATAATAATCTCCGTCCCTAATTATTAAGAGAATAATTAGTATAAATGTTAATGGATAATCATATGATGATTATATACATAGAGATGCACATTAAATTTATGGGTACTTGTTAGAGAACAAGTGACTGGACTTGACCCACATGAGATTTATGTCATGGTCAAATGTCATAATTAAATCTCATAAGGTCACTTCATTTAGTCCCTAGACCTGAGATTATCATGACCTTACATATGATGAAAGTCATGTGTGATTTTAGTCAAACGATATCTTAACACGATATCTATAAAGGCTATCTTTGGCATGATCGGATTCATGATGGGAAGGATGATAAGCCAAGATGGAATTTGTCCCTCGAAAGAGAGATGTTTTGCTTGGGCCCCTCGATGAGTGATAATGATGAAAGTGTATGGACATACCCCAATGCGATTGGATTATCATTATACTCAGAATCGAGAAAGCATTGAACAAAGAAAAGTTGACGAGGACCATGACTTGTGTTCAATATAACATCGTAAGACAAAGGGAGAAATGGAAGTGTACTATTGGAAACGTGAACTCTTACGTTACATTATTTGGGTAGACATAATGGCTTGCTAGAGTCCGCTTATGTCTTATGAGAGTCGATATGATCGAGCTCATTGCCAACATAATGTAATCCTATTGGGTCACACACAACTAGAATGAATTGAATAAACCAGAGGAAGAATGATTGAGAGAAACCTGATGTGACTTAATGTATCGCACGACATAACTAGTCCATGGGACTTGTCTGGTCGTGCGACACTCTAAGACCACAGAGGTATTTTCGGACTGGTTTTCTAATTTGATTAGGAAACAAATATTGATGCTAAAGTAGTATAAATATAACAGTCTGTCAGCCCTAAAAAACTAGCCGAAATTCTAAAAAGAAATTCACAACATATACTCTCAATATTCTTCATAGGTTTAAGAGATCTAGCAATCTTCAAGAAGCTTTTCTTGGTTCATTCAAAGGTGTGGATACCGAAAGAGGGTCTTCGCTCATTGATCGATCAAGGCCTAGAGTTTAAGCAATCTGAAGAACGAAGTTTGTGATTCGAAATCACATAATCAAATCGTTCGATAGCTCAAGAACGGAAAGCGTTCAAGGTTGGTTATTTCTATCTCCTAGGATTCAAATTAATTGTATAGAACGGATCCTAGGCTCTTGGGTTTTGTGTTATTTAGATGCTTTATTCCTCTGCGCATGGACCCATAAAACCCAACATTACCTATTGTAGGATGATGAATAGAGTCTTTGCTAGTCAGATTGGCCGAAACATGGAGGCCTACATCGACGACATGGTCATAAAAACCAAGACTGGTCGTCATGTGATCGACCTAAGGGAAGCGTTCGCCAACTTACGAGCAAACGACATGAAGTTGAACCCGAGCAAGTGTGCTTTTGGGGTAGCGACTGGCAAGTTTCTGGGATTCATGATATCACAAAGAGGCATCGAAGCTAATCCAGAAAAGATAAAGGCCTAGGTAGAAATGCAAGAGACTACGTGCATCAAGGAGGTCCAACGATTGAATGGTAGGGTCGCAGCTCTAGGTTGCTTCATAGCAAAATCAGCGAAGAGATATCTCCCCTTCTTCAAAACTTTGAGGGGGACGAAAAACTTTGAATGGGCGGCCGAATGTTCCTCGTCGTTCCAACAACTCAAAGAATACCTCGCCTCTCCACCATTGCTGAGTAGCCCGATCCAAGGAGAGAGTTTATACGTATACTTATTAGCTGGAGATTGAGCAGTGGCCGCAGTTCTGGTCAGAGAGGAAAATGGCCTTCGGAAACCAATCTACTATGTAAGAAAGGCCTTATCCGAAATAGAAGGGCGATACTTCAATGCTGAAAAGGTCGCCTACGCCTTAGTGGTAGCAGCCAGAAAGCTCAGAGCTTACTTCTCTGCTCACCATATTGTCGTACTAACTAATGCTCCATTAAGGAAGATATTGCACAAACCATAAAGCTTAGGTCAACTGCTCAACTGGTCTATAGAATTGACGGAGTTCGACATTGAATACAGGCCTCGAAAAACATTGCAGGCTCAAGATTTGGCAGACTTATTGGTCGATCTTACGTTCACAAAGTAGGATAACAGGGAGAGCACCCCAAAAGAAAGCTTGAAAGAGAAAGAACAATCGCCCCAACAGACAAGGAGCTTACCCAATGATTGATGGAAGGTATACTCGGATGGGTCTGCTACTAAGGAAGTTAGTGGAGAAGGAATTGTGTTGATCGAGCCAGATACTGGTAGAGATTTTGAAGAAGCCCTAAGGTTCAAATTCTAAGCCTCCAACAACCAGGCCGAGTATGAGGCCTTGATTGCAGCAGTTGAATATGCCAAGTGATTTGGAGCGACCAAGATCATAGCTTATTGTGACTCCCAACTGATTGTGAATCAAGTCAAGGGAGAGTATGAAGTGATCAACCCAGTTTTGATCAACTACTGCGAACGGGTGAAGAGGTTGATACAGGACTTGGAGTTTTGGGAAATACGAAGGGTAGGCCGTGAAGAAAATGAGTTAGCTGACCTACTCTAGCTACCTCAGACGAGCGACATAGAGAGCCAATCTCGTACTTAGAGCATCCAGCATACGAAAGAGTGCAGGTTCTATGCTCGGTTTACAGCTCCAAGTATTGGATTGATGAAATGAAGGCTTACATTGAAACAGGCGAGCTGCCAGCTGACGAGCAAAAAGCAAGAGCAATTAAGAAGAAGTCCCCTAGATTTGTTATACATAGGGACGCACTATTTAGAAGATCATTTGTGAAACCATTGTTGGGGTATGTTCATCCTATGGAGGTTCCTCAACTCTTGCTCGAGGTGCATAGTGGAGTATGTAGTGGACACCCGGGGGCCAGAACTTTAGCGTACAAGATACTCACCTTAGGATACTATTGGCCTCATCCAAGAGAAGATGCCTGTGAGTTCGTGCAAAAAGTGTCAGAGGTATGCTGACCTTCCAAGACTCCCTGCTCTTTAAACAGTCCGCACAACCACTCGGGGGCCTACAAGAGAGACCCCATTCGCCCTTAATTTTGGGTCGGAGGCCTTGACACCTGCTGAGCTACGAATTCTACAGCTAGGGTGGCTTTGTTTGATCAGAACCAGAATAACTCCAACAGATTGCTCGACTTGGACCTACTAGACGAGAAACGGATGACTGCTCAGCTTAGAATGGTAAACTACAAGCAGAAAACTAAGGGTTATCATGACAAGAATGTCAAGAAAAGGTCGTTCAATGTTGGGGACTATGTGCTAAGGAAGATCGAGGTAACTGGAAGGAAAGCTGAACAGAATAAGTTATCTCCGAACTGGGAATTACCCTACATTGTCCCCAGAATTGTCAAGGAGGGGACCTACATTATTGGCCATCCAGATTGTGACGCGCTGAAACATCCTTGGCATGCTAGCCACTTAGTTAGATACTATTTCTGATTAAGCTATTTATGTAACGATCTACTTTATCAATAAAATGGGGTTAACCCCGAAAAGTTCTATTCACAAACTGTGTTACGTTTGCATCATGATTCTGTACGACTCTTAGTCGATCTCGAAATATTAAACAGGCTCGACTAAAGTCCTAAATCAACCTCGTTTCTTAAACAGGTTCGACTGAAGACTTATGTCAGTCTCGTTCCTTAAACAGACTCGACTAAAGTCCTAAGTCAACATCGTCCTTAAACAGGTTCGACTAAGACTTATGTCGGTCTCGTTTATTAAACAGACTTGACTAAAGTCCTAAGTCAACCTCGCTTCTTAAACATGTTCGACTGAAGACTTATGTCAGTCTCGTTCCTTAAACAAACTCGACTAAAGTCCTAAGTCAACCTCGTGCTTAAATAGGTTCGACTGAAGACTTATGCCGGTCTCGTTCCTTAAACATACTCGAATAAAGTCCTAATTCAACCTCGTTTCTTAAACAGGTTCGACTGAAGACTTATGTCGGTCTCGTTTCTTAAACAGACTCGACTAAAGTCCTAAGTCAATCTCGTCCTTAAACAGGTTTGACTGAAGACTTATGTCGGTCTCGTTCCTTAAATAGTCTCGACTAAAGTCATAAGTTAACCTCGTTTCTTAAAAAGGTTCGACAGAAGACTTATGTCAGTCTCGTTCTCAAACAAGTTCGACAAAAACCTTAGTCAGCTTCGTTATAACAAACTGGTCCAACTAAGACTTTGGTTGATCTTCTACTTAGTCTAGTTCGACAAAAAAGAGAAAAAATAGTTCAAAAGTCAACTATCATTGGATGAAAAGTCCCCAAAAAGCGGGCTAGGACTTATCAAAATATGAATTACGAGTTAAAATGCCTCCCAAAGCGGGCCAAGACATTGATTACTAAAAACCAAAGGAAAAATGTTTGGAACTTGTTCATTACAACAACAAACTGAAATAAATCGATCAACCTTCTTGGTCGTCACCAGCTGGCTCCTGCTCCTGCCCTTGCTCAGTCTGATGCTGCACTTGATGATCCACCTCCTCAAAGACTTGATCTTGAGTAACTTCATTCTCTTCATCAACCTCATCAGCCTCCTCGAGCTCTCTGAGAATGACGTTGAAGTTCCTTTGGTTAACTGGAGGGGTGACCCAAGGCTCTAGGCCGTCTTTCGCATCCTGCTGGGCCATGACCGCTAGATCATTCTCATTAAAGGGCATAAGGAAGTGGCCGCTGCGCGCCTACTCTTCATTGTGCTCTTCAGAATCCCATTGGGCTAACTTATCAACACTCAGGTCGACTGAAGAATCCACCAATGCACGGTGGGCCATGTGTTGGCGTCCGACATCATAGAAACCCTTAACACGGGATACAATGAGGTCGTAGCACTCATCACTATTCTTGAAGGTCTCCACTGCAGCCTTATCTATAGATCGGGCCTCTTCCTCCCATTTAAGTCGGGTAACCTGATGATCTTCACATATCATTTTAGCATTACGATCTTGGATCATCACATTTAGCTTACCCAGCTCTCCCTCTAACCTGGCCTTCTCATGCCTGGCCTCAGCAGCTTCCTCCTCCAGCTTAGCCTTGATAGGAGCAAAAGAGGCCACCTGCTCTTGAAGAGGAGCAAGTCGCTCCCTTGCCGCTCTTAGATCGACCAAGGCTTTACCCCGCTCTTGCTCAGTATTGAAGTGTGCGGCCTGGACAGCTCGGAGCTGGGAGTTGGATTCCACCAGCTTCTCCCTCAGTTCAGCGGCCTCTCTGGCCTTCCTTGAGTACTTGGTAGTAGGGATGGCCAAACCGGACCGAAACCGGAAAACCGGACTGGAAAAGCCCGAAACCGGACCGAACCGGGGAGAAAATCGGAACCGGAGGAACTGGACCGGAGTCAACGATGGGCCGGTTAAGGGTCACCATTTTGGTGAACCGGACCGGAAAAAGCCCAGAACCGGATGAAAATCCCTTGGTTTTCAAGAGAATCGGACCGGAAAAGCCCGAAACCGGACCGAAACAGGGAGAAAACCGGAACCGGAGGAACCGGACCGGAGTCAATGACGGGCCGATTAAGGGTCACCATTTTGGCAAATCGAAACCGACGATTTTCGGCCCGAAACCGGTTTTGGCCATCCCTACTTGGTAGAGGCAATCTATGTCCTCCCTCCAGCCGCATTTGGCCTGCTCAGTGAGAGTAAGAGACTAAATAACAAAAAAAGAAGATATTTAATACAACAACTATCAAAACTAGAGCGACCAAAATGCTGCGATCAAACAAAAACAAAAAATAAAGTATGAAAGGCACAAGTGTTACCTCGGAGGAAAGGAGGCCCGACCTATCACTGTACTCTTTCAAAGTAAGGCCCTCCTTAGCAAACTGTGCAAGCAGGTCTCTATCTGCTGCTCTTCTCACAATAACTTGCCCCAATCCCAGCTCGGGATAATGGCGGCTCAAGCTGTTGACCCCAGCAAGGGGAGGGACATCACTTAGCCTCTCCACCAAGGCTTGCACTTCATCAGTGCTTCTGGATGGGGGAGCTTGAGGTGGAGGATGGCTGGAGGTAGAGCCAACTGCTCTAGAGGTGCCAGCCCCATCAAGATCTTGGTCGACAAGCAACCTCTTCCTCAACCTGCTAAAAAGGAGGTCAGATTCAATATCTTCTTGCTCGTCATCAACGAGCTCCAGGTCAACAAAATTTAGGGGGTCTGCCCCAATTGACTTATGTTGGGGGGTCCGAGCCCGATTCCATTTTGGTCGGCACATCGACCTCCCCCTCTCCCTCTATGACTTGTACTTGGGGGGCATGCTCAATGGGCTCCACTGGCCCAGACCCATCAATGGGGACCATCCCCACACCCGCCCTTTGCAGGGAGTAAAGCTGCCTCGTCTTTCAAATCTCTTCTCTCTACTTCGCTCGTGCATCGTCGTCCCACGCCCTTCTTGTTTCTCCTCCTATCACCCAGGTCGACAATCCGATTCATGTTGTCTTCCTGTTCAGCTGTTAAAACTGCATGATCAAAGGGAAAACAGTCAGCAAAGATATATACGAACAAAAATATGTTAATTAAGAAGAAAGCAAGTCAAATAGTTAACCGCCATATTGAAACAAATTTCTGCAATGGCTTGGCTTCTTATTGCAGAAGTGGCATTGGAACTCGAACCTTTCTCTCTCGTGTATCACTCAATCTAGGTATCTAAGGCTCCTAATGATTGGCACTAGGGGAGCTACCTCCCCATCTCCTCCTAGCATCATCCTGGCCTGGATGAAGAAGTTCTTATCCGACCTAAGTGCGGCCCAGCTAATAGTGCTCCTCCGAGCCACCAATGTCAACCTACTAGTGAGTTCATCACTCCACTCTGGGACCCAGTAATCTGCCTCCATCATGGGAGGTGTATCAGCCTCAGGCAAGGGGAACTCCCATCCCTTCCTACTCTCCACAAGTATTATATGGGAATTCCACCCATAGACTTTGTCGAGAAGACTGGTGAACAGTTTAGGGGCCTTAGCTTTGGCCGGAGTGCTTATTCCAAAAGTCTTGTCGTTCTGCACGACCTTAAATAATCTCCTAAAGAAGTGTATACATGGCTCGTACCCAATGAATCTACACACCATAGCTGTAAATGTTAGAACATGTGTTGCCATGTGTGTTGCCCCTTGTGTCACAAACCAGTGTTGCCACAGGTGTTGCCATTTGGGATTTGGCAACACCAGAATAGTTACTGTATTTTTCACAAATAATAACATGTAAATTAATGTTTATATATCAGTTGTTAGTCTGATATTTGTGAGCTTGAACAGGTCAACAGAAGATGCCCAGGCGTGAACTTCAAAGTGATGAAGAAAAATTACATATAAACACACTGTTTATATGTAAAATTGGTGACCAAGTAATAGAGTTGTTTGTTAGCTATTCAGGGGGAGATAAAGTTAGAATACAAGGTACCCCACAGCATAGGCGTACAAGGATGAGAAGCCATGAAGACCAAGTCTTCTACAAAAAAGGCGCGTAGGAGCTATTTTAAAGGAACAAACTCTAGGCTGTTTATCTGATCATTTTGGAGTAGGCTTCAAGTTTTGGAGGCCTATATATAGTGCAGTCGATCAGCATTAGTGATCATCCAATTCAGAAGACAAAAATCTGCACAAGAAAGAATTTCTCTCTTCAGTGTCGCCATTCAGTGTTGGCAACACTTTGTCCAACACTCGAGAGTTTTCATATATATCTTTGTATTTTCGTGAGGTTTTGAGTGTTAGTATTCAGAGAGAGTTCTATATTTGTTGTTCCCTATGTTAATGATTATTTATCATTAAGAGAACTTTTCGACCTTGTATTTAAATCATTATATATAGAAAGGTCTTGCCCTCCTGGCACCCATCAAGTTATATAATTATATAACTTGATAAAATTATATTTCTTGTGTATTGTTATTTATTCTTCCACTGCAATTAGATTTATTTCTATTATTTGTTTTTTGAATTGGTGTGTGTTGTGATTAGTGTTGCCGACACTAATAGCAACACTTATGAGTTTCGTCTCACTTTGCTAAGCCATATACAATTTCAATAGCAAAGCAAACCAACACCCTCACAGTATTTGCGCCCAACTGCATGGGAATAGCGGCCATGCACTCCAAAAACTCACAGATGAACGAATCAAGGGGAAGTCGTAGCCCGGTCTCAAACTGGCCGTAATAGAAGGCTAACCTAGAGGAGCTCAGACCTCAATGCATCCAAGACTGATATTTCCTTTGCCTCTCCGTGAAATGAGTGAGGTGGAAGTCATCTTTGGGAACCTCGAAGAAGTCATGAAGGATTTTGATGCGGGATTCAGCATTCTTCCTCCCTATGAATGGCTTGGGGGCCACATATCCCCTCTCATTGCGACCTTGAACCACGGTCGAGCAAAATTTGTCCATGATGTTTGCCTAAGGAGGAGCTCGGCGAAGTAGAAACGGGAGATTGTTGAGCTGCCATATCAACAGAAGACACAAAAACAGGGGAATCAGACCTAGTTGAAGTATGTTCCAAGCTAACTAAGGGCGACCTCGATTCCCTGGGAATGCTAATCTCTCTCTAGGAAAGGGAGGTTTGTTGGACTTGATGTAAAAAATTATGAAATGGTCTATCAGTTTGTTGAATAGACGAAAATGAACAATCCGTGGATCATCCGCCTCCAAATCCCCCATACTCTCTCCATCTGGGAACCCTACCTCACCATAAAATAAACCCCACCTATCTAAGATGGTAATACACTCCTCCCTCGTCAATTCCACCCATGGGCTTTCTAACCTTTTATAAACCCTAAGGTTTATGGAGTTATAACCATACCTAACACCTAGCTCGAATCCAAAGGTTCTAGCCATGGTGGAGTAAACGGAGAAACATGAAATTAAGCCTAAAAATAGAGCAATTGAAGGGTACCTTAATGATTTGGGGAAAGGTGGAGCTTAATGATGAAGCGGAATGCTTGATTACACCGAAAATCGAAGTCTTTGCTATTTGCTCTTGCTGGGCATTTGAGTATTGGGAGATTGTAAAGTTCTAAAAGGAAAGGGATTATTCCTTTTATACTCCCCCTTTTCATTACCTTAATTGGAAAGGACGGGGGACACATCCGTTCTTTTTGTCGGTTAATGCCTAGCAGGGGTTCCCAAAAATGGTTGTCCAATTGCCATAACCATACCATCATTACGGAAATTACGGCGCATTAAATAGCGTATCCAACCGTAAAAAGTCAATGGTCGAGAGCGACCTACATCTACTCAGTCGACCATCCAACAGCGAGCTGTGTAAGCTTACACGAAACTTTTTATAACTACCTGGTCAACAAAGTCAACACAGAAAGTTGGGGGCCACTGAACGGAATAAAAGTGACGGGGCAGGCCCAACGAATGAAGCCCAACATTTCAGACGTTACAAAGACAATATCATGGAATGGGCCAATCCAATTGCTACAATACCAAAGGCCTAACGACAAATGACAAAGATCAATCGACCTAACTTATCGTACGACCATCATTGATCCCGACCTATCTTCGTTCGAGCTACGATCATCTACTTGTACAATTTCTATCAAGCCAATGCAAAAAGTCAGATCGACTTCGAATACTCAATCGACCTCGACCTACAAACACGTACGCCCGTCCACGTCGTTATTTGTAACCGCCTGCTTCATTCTCGGATACAGTTACGCCCACAACATATCCTTGATTTTAGGGATTCACAGTGATCACATAACGCCACTATATATACCAGGCAACATATAACGTTAAAAGGTAATGTATTCTTGGCTATTTTGAGATTATGTCGTTCAATACAGTTTCATATAAAGCTCATAACACTATATCTCATCATCACGCCGAAGGGTGTTAGCCGGATACCAACCCGACTAGTCGTTTGTTCGTGATTTTAGGTCACATTTTCTATGGATCAACATATTGCTGAAATAATGCTGATCAGTATTGTTTACTGCGTTATCAAGTTATATATTGTGTATTATATAGATTTTAAAATTTAGTTATTACTTAAGGTTAATCTATAATTATTGATACATTTAATATTTGGATAATTTATGGGGATTAACAAAAAACAAGACGGATATATTTAGTTAATATAAAATACATAAAACACAAATTAAAAGACATACTCCCTCCGTCTCGGAGAACTTTACCCCTTTACTATTGAGAACGAAAAATAAGAAATAATGTTATTAAAGTATGTGTTGTGAGTGGGAGGAGTGAGAATGAGTGGAGAGAATAGTAAATTTGAAAAGTGTTGTGAGTGGGAGGAGAGAGAATGAGTGGAGAGAATAGTAAATTTTTTTTCCTTTTTAAGAAAGTGGGACTTTAAAGTGGGACGCCCAAAATAGTAAAAGGGGTAATGTTTTATGGGACAGAGAGGGAGTATAACATAAGCTAATATACAGATAGCATAAATTAAAATAAATATAACATATTTATTTGAAATTTTATCATTTCAAATAAAAGAAATGGTTCAATATATAAATCATTAAACTTTGTGCATGTTTGTGAAACTGGTAGAATAATGAAAAAATGAGGTGGAAAGGAAAAGATTTTAAAAATATTATTTTTGAAGTAAAATATTGAAAAAAAATTGAATAAATTTATTGCAAAAATTGCTTCAAAGTTAGTATTGGATTGGATATGCCCCCCACGACAGTGGACATGTTTTACAGGGAGAAGAAAAACCCTGACTATCTAGGACATATACCGCGGTTTATCATCGCCAGTTACTTTAGCCCGACAAAACTGGAAAATCTGGATATAAAAAAAAAAAAAAAAAAAAAAAAAAGAAAAAAAAAAAGAAAAGAAAACACTGTGACCCATCGTTCCATTTCACAAAAACGCCATTCACAAAACAGTGGACATTATTGTTTGAGTTTTAATAGACTGAAACTGAAGCATCTCGATCAAGCAAAACTTATTGACCAACCCATCCATTTCATAATAATTTTTGAAATGTGACATACATGTTCAAGATTTAAGATGTGTTTGTTAATCAAATTACCTCTTATTTTTAAAATTAAACTTAAGATTTAAGGTGTGTTTGTTAATCAAATTAACCTCTTAATTTTAAAATTAAACTCAAGATTTAATGTGTGTTTGTTAATCAAATTAAGCTTGGTTGATAAGAAAATATTAAATTACTTAAATAATTAAAAATGTTTTTAAAATGACTATTAATTTTAGCCAAAATTTCACAAAAAAAACGCGTTTTTCCTCAAGCTTAGAAAAAAACGTGTTTTTAGAAGACGTCGACTCTTCCCTGCTTGCGGCGCCTAAAACCGAAATCCAAAATTCAGAAAACCGAAATCCAAAATTCATACATATAATCAATCATCTTCTCCGATCAACAAAAATGGAACTCCGGTAGTCAATCATCAGCCAAACCGACGTCCCCCTCACACTCGCCCAACATGCCTTCACCAATTCTCCGCACTCCAACATCGTTTTCTCCCCTTTCTCCATCCAAGTCATCTTCAGCTTGATCGCCATCGGCACCAAACGCAAAACCCTTGCCCAGTTGTTGACCTTCCTCAAGTCCGATAGTATCGACCACCTCAACTCTCTGTTTAACAGATCAAATAAATTGAATTGAAACAGCGAATTTATATGTATGAATTTTGTCTAAATAATTGCCAGGGTTATGATAAAAATGTACCAGTTCACGTCTAAAAAAGTGCCAGTTAAAAGCTCTCTTTGTCTAGAAACTCAGTGTCAGTGCATGTGTAACAAATGCCAGTGTTAGTGTAAAAGAGTGCCAGTGTGAAAGAGTGCTAGTGCATATATATAAAAGTGCCAGTTTAAAAAGCGCCAGTGTCAGTTTAACAAAGTGCCAGTGTTAGTGTACTGGCACTTCGTTAAACTGGCACTGACACTTTTTACACTGGCACTTTGTTACACATACACTGGCACTTTGTTTACACTGGCAGTTTGTTAAACTGGTACTGACACTTTTTTACGCTGGCACTTTGTTACACATGCACTGACACTTTGTCACACTGACACTTTGTTAAACTGGCATTGGCACAAACGGAAAAAATAAAACACATTTTTTCTAAGTACCAGAAAAAACGCATTTTTTGTAAGACCAACTCTTAATTTTAAGCTAGAAATTGGTGTATTAACAAGTTAAGAGGGAGGGAGAAAAAACAGGAAGTGAGTTTAAATCTATCCATCTACATATTTTTTATTTTGCTATACCTATACTTTCTTTTATTGTAATATTTTATTATTTCATATAAACTATATTTAATTTTTTCCCTGGATGTGTTTTATTTTTTATTTTCAATTGTAGGCTATGTTTAAAATTCTTATTTATTTTGTTTATTTCATCATAAAGGTTATATTTAATAAACTAATTTTTAGACTAATTTAAAAGAAAATTATTTTTTATTTTCATCCCGCAATAAATGTCACATCTTGAATTGTTTGATCAACTTACTTGCAAAAAAGTTACTAAAATTAAACTATTTTTATGTAAATTTTGAATACGTTATTAATGGTATTTGTTATAGAGTATCTATAACAATTTTTTTTCTTCATAAAAATGATCAATTTTCTGCAATTTTTGGACAAAGTTTATTAAAGTTGACTAAAAAAATCAAGATAGCATTTGTTGTGGGACAAATAAAGTACCAATAAGAAATATTTATTTGAGAATACATGGAAAAGAAATATAAGTGAGGAGAAAATGATTCAAATAATATTCTTAGGTGTTAATTGAAATTTTGATTAAAATCAGATATATTTGACTTATCATTATCAAACAAATATAAACTCTTAAAATTCAGGAATATCTCTCCTGAAAAACGCGTGTTTTCCAAGTGATTAGAAAAAACATGTTTTTAAATGCGTGGTGACATTTTTTTGTATATAACTGAAACTTTTTGAAAAATGTTTTTATCCAAAAGGCTTTAAATATTTTTATCCAAAATCCTTTGAGCTTGCTATGCAGAAGATTTGTTGGTCATTGTCTTGTTCAAATATGCTTGTTAATTCATATCCATAAGACTTTAATGTTGTATCTAGAACTATTTAAGTTTGATTTATAGAAGGTTTGTTGGCAGTGGTTTGATCCCAACGCGCGCAAAATTTCACTTATTTACAAAAATGTCAATTTGCATTTAAAAACAGGTTTTTTCTAATAATTAGGAAAGACGTGTTTTCCCTAATCACTTGAAAAAATGTGTTTTTCCTAAATTTTCACAAAAGTCAGCTACTTAATAAATTCAGCTCTTCTTTTTCATCTCTACTTTTTCATATCTTAACTTTCATTTTTATCATATAGGCCCTTAGAAATGGGCTAAGAAAATTAATAATGATCCGTTAGCATGGAAGCTGGAGATGTCCCCAACGGTCCAGCCCGTTTGATTAGTGTCTCATGGGTTTTGGGCCCGGGCTAACCCGTGTGCAAGGTATGCTGGGCCCTGTCAAACTTGTTACTCCCTCCGTCCCACCTCAATTGGTCCGGTGGGACACGGTTTTTAAGAAAAATTATTAAAGTGGGTAGAAATTAGAAGAAAGAGAATGTAAAAGTTAAATGTGTGGTAGGGAATAGGAGAGAGAATGTAAAAGTTAAAAATATTTAATAGGAGAGAGAATGAGTGGGAGGAATAGTAAGTTAAAGTGGGTATAATGAATGGTTTTTTTGTAAATATATGGAGATGATAAGGGTATAAATATATGAAAAACTTTCCATTTAAGGAATGGATCAATTGAGGTGGGACGTCCCAAAAAGGAAAGTGGATCAATTGAGGTGGAGGTGGGAAGGAGGTAGTATTATTCAATTATTTCTTTAATTTTGTTAATAAAATTAGTACATACTCCCTCCGTCCCATACCTACGTGCACACTTTCTATTTTGGGCGTCCCAAACCTACGTGCACATTTCCTAAAATGGAAAGGAATCTTTACTATTCCCTCCACTCATTCTCTCTCCTACATTATTTTAATACTCACAACACCATTATAATTTACTATTCTCTCCACTCATTCTCTCTCCTATTTTATTTTCACACTCACAACACTTTCAATATAATACTCTCTTCTTAATTTACGTGAAAAATCAAACTAGGCACATAGGTCCGAGACGGAGGGAGTACAAGCTTAAAATAAAGTACAAAATGATGAAAATAACCCTTGATAGTGCTGCAAAACTACTTAGAGAGGGAAAAGCCTAAAATAGTGCTATTGATAGTTATAATGGTGTATATAATAACAAGTTTAAAACTTTCATTGGCATAATTAAATTAATCTGAAATTATTGCTCAAACTACCTTTGTGTTAACAAAAAAAAAAAATAGAAAAATCATATCGGGATGGAGAGAGTAATAGGCGTTATTCACACCGGAAATATGATTTTTTGAAATGACACAAAAATTTAGACTCCGTTTGTTTGAGATTTTCCCCATTTTTCGGTGTTTGTTTCGCACCGGAAAATGTTAGTCAAAAACATGTTTATCTTATTTTTTGGAAAACATTTTCATTTTCAGAAAAATATTTGCTGAAATTATTTTCCGAAAAATGTTTTGCTAAACAAACGGAGCGTTAAGGAAAAGTGATATTTAATAAGTGATGTGAGTATGCAAAGTGGGGTAATAGAGAAAATAAGTAAATAGTAGGGAACAAATGCAAAGTTGTTGTGAGTGTGAAAATATTTCCCTACATGCAATTCCAACCCTTTAAGTTTAATCTCTACCATGACAATGTTCTTCTTATTACCTCCTTCCATGTCTGAGGAAACTTTTGCTCTGTTTCAGTTAACTCCACGTTAGATAGAAGTATCCAGGATTGGACTGTCTTCAACCTTGAATGCGACATGGGAAACTTTTGTTCTCTTTCCGTTAACTTTTGTTATGTTTTCGTTAATTCCACTCAACAATCCCAACAGAGTTAACATTGGTCACATGGAAAGGTGCATAAAGAGAAAAGTATTGCAGTTCTTTAAAACAAATAGCTTTTGTTGTATCGAAAGATTGTACCAAGTACCTGGAGAAATCATAGCAATGATTCACCAATTTAAATAGACAGTGATTGCATGCAAAGGTGCATCAAGAGAAAAGATTTCACCATATGGGGTCGAGTTATCTGAGCTCAAATCGAAAAGCGTTTGACCATTTGGACTTTCTTTCGACAAGAAAATACAAATGGGCCTGCAGTGTAGCTGAATATTAGCTCACTGCCTGCAAATTCTTGAACTGCAATCGCGGTTTCTCTTGACCTGCCAATTGTTTGTTTAATGGTAGGGGGTAAGAGTTTGCACAGTACTTCCCATATTTGTATTTCAGCATCAGTAATATAAACCCTTAATCTGTCATATGTTTCATGGCTGGAAAAAATACACATTAATTATGGTAAATTATGTAATCTTCTTAGCCAATTTTTACTTTGTCAAAAAAATTGTTTCCCCGCTTGAATTAGATACACAGGCATGCAGGGGCGGAGCCAGGGGGGCATGGGGGCACTCGCCCCAATTGGCGGAAATGCGAGTGGAAAAAATTTTTGCCCCCCATATTTTTTTTATATATGTATATATATAATTAACTTCAAAATTAACACCAGTGAGTGATGTGGTTCTGGTAGAAGGGTGAAGTTAAAAGCCTTTGGTGTTTTCTTTAAAATCCGTGTTCGAGCCCTGCTACCTACATTTTCAATTAATTTTATTTGTCTTTCATCTTTGCTATTATCTCTTTCTCTCTATCCATTTCTTTTTCTTAACAGTTTTGTTTTTCTCTTTCTCCTAATTTCCTCACATTTTTTCAATCTTAATTAATTAGTTAGGCTTTTCCCATTTCTTAATTATTTACAAATAACAATAACTTCTTGACACCAGATAACCAAAGAGAGATGACATTATTTAAAACAAGTGCAAGCATGCGTACATCCGACCCCCTTTACCCCACTGTAGGTGGGAGTGGGAGCCTTTGCGACATTGGAGTAATGTTGTTGTTGTTGCAGCAAATGATTCAATACAGGAGATTCTCAAGTTAACTACTCAAAGATGAGAAATCTGAGGCAACAATAAACAGCATAAAAAGAGCAATTAAGGTAGTAAATTAAAACACAGCAACACAAAGATTGCATGAAATATAAGCTACAAGAAAGATATAGTTAGCAGAGTCGTAACTGACTTGTTTTATCGCAGGTATATTCATGGAGTTTGGCACTATGAATGCCAAGCAGTTTTTTGATTACGATATTAATTTTGCAAGTGTTAATGGAGTTTAGAGAGAACAGAGACTTAATGGCTTAAATTACATAAAACAATATATCGCCATCTGTTAACAATTCACATTAACCTATTCGCATCTAATGGAGTTCCAACTTATTAACATTAAGGCACTTAATAATTAATGTCTGGCTAAGAACTAACGAATGACATCGTGAGAAACAACGATTCCCATCTGTTATGTGGTTGATAGAAAAACAGAAGCAGTGAAGTAAAATTTAACATAAATTGCAATTTATCTATTCACAGAAATAACTCTTATCTGTCTAGAACAAAACAAAAAACCTCAATAATAAATATGTTCAGATAATACTTGAAACAAAACATACCTTTAAATTAAAATGTAAGCACATGCTAATAAGAACTCTCCCATTCTAAAGCCAAAGTTATCACCTTCTTGTTCCCCCTCCATTTTTTGAGTCTATTCACATTAAGAGGCCTCTTTTCATTATCAACCAAGTAATAGAGTTTTGGATCCTTAATGGAATGTCGCCAACACTTGTTCGGGTTGAAACTGCAGCATTCAAGATTTTCCCTGTCGTAACTGAGGTCCTTCAACAATTTTATAAGAAGATTACGGCTACAACCAATTAGTTTCAAATCTTCAAGCTGGGGACTGCAGGACATAATGGTTTGCAACTGCTCATTACCGATTATAGTTTCAACAAGGATAACCTTTTAAGACTTGCACATTCACCCGCAAACATAAAAGGTTGAATTCCACGATTATATGAAGGATAATCTATCAAATTACACTTTGTAAACAGCAATTCCTCAATCAAAGGACACAAAGACAATATGTGCTGAAAGGTGACTTCACCTATGCGTATGTTTAGTAATTCAAGCTTCCTAAGATTAAGACATTTAGAGGCATTTACCAAATAATCCCTCTATAGAAACAAAACTACTTCCTAAGACAATTTATAATTTGATTAACCATTTAGTCCCTAGCTTAATAACTACACCCTCCCTACATTTTACTAAGTCCAATCTCTTTATCAATTTAATTTCTCTCCAACCACCATCACCTTAGGTCACCCCCTCCCCATCTTCTCCAGTCAACACTTTCGGTAACCATCAACTCTGGCGATCAACTCCGGCGATTTTTTTTTTACGCCGGCGACCAAACAACTGAGAACTTAACTTATCAGTAAGTTCTCAGTTGTCAACTAAACTACTAAGAACACAATTAACTCCGGCGACTACCAACTCCGGCGACCACCAACTCCGGCGACCAAACAACTGAGAACTTAACTTATCAGTAAGTTCTCAGTTGTCAACTAAACTACTAAGAACACAATTAACTCCGGCGACTACCAACTCCGGCGACCACCAACTCCGGCGACCTCTCCTAGGCGACCAAACAACCGAGTAACTTAACTTATCGCAAGTTACGCCTGTCAACTAAACTACTAAGAACACAATTAACTCCGCCGACATCACTCAATCCTCAGCGCGACCACCAACCTCCGGCGACCTCTCGGTGACCTCAAACAACCTGAGAACTTAACTTATCAGCAAGTTCTCGCCTTGGTCAACTTAAACTACTAAGAACACGATCCCGAACTCAGACGATTACTGATCTCCGCTGAACCAAACAACCGAGAACTTATTAGTAAGTTCTCGCTTGTCCAACTGGAAACTACTAAGAACACGATCAACTCCTAATGATCACCAACTCCGGCGACCTGTCCAGGAGTACAACCAAACAACCGAGAACTTAACTGTTATCGCAAGTTTCTCGCTTGCCAACTAAACATGATCTAAGAACACGATCAACTCCGACGATTACACAACTCACAGGCAGCTAAACAACTGAAGAACTTATTAGTAAGTTCTCAATTGTCCAACTAAACTACTAAGAACACGATTCAACTTTCCTTGACCAATAACAATCTAGTTTTATCAACTCCGACGATTACCACCATATTAACTTTCTATAGCTTTAGAAGGTGCATGTTAACTTGATAACTGGTGTATCTATAGAAACAACTTGTAAAACATGTCCAAAATAAAATTGAAGATATTTTAATCCTTGGTATTTGTTCCGAATTAAATGTGAATTGTTTCGCATGACCGGCACCTTCTCTCATCGGCTATTAATACATTTTAAATAAAAAAATGAATTAATATTAGAATAAAATTGAAAACTTGCAGATCAAAGAAAATGGAACAATAATAAATCAAATTTGCATAAAAATATTGTCATATTTTCTCCATTGTGATGCAACTTACGCATTGCAAATTTTTATACTTCAAAATCAAGTAAATGATTTGGTCTCGAAGCAATCTCCGTCCGTAACCATAATAGCTTCAAAAACACTTTAAAAGCTCATACGTTCTTACTTTGTATCATTCTAATTTATCGCATGTCCCGGGGAAGGTCACAAAGTTCAGAACGATCTCCGGATTTAGTCGAAAGTTACACTAGAAGCTTGACTTAATGACAAGGCCAAATTCATAAGCCATTGTATGCATCAAGTCAAGCACTGCCCGATCGGAATGGAAAGCAAACAGCGCTCCCCTTACACTATCCAAGCATTATAAACTTCCACGATAAAGAAAAGAAAAATGGAAAAGGGTGGGAGACAATGGCAGAGACAGAACAGACACACTACACACACAGAGTGATATAAGAAACATGACCGGCGATGGATTTTGGCCGGGAGATGAGGAGATGTCTGATCGAAGAAGAGAGGAGATGTTGAAGGCTGAGATCTCGGAGTAAATCCGATTGAAAACAAACCAGAATCCGATGGATCTATGGCGGTACTGCAAGCTCGAATGGAGGAAGATCGGAGAAGTGCCGCCGGTGGTGGAGAGACGCTCGCTCGGAGTTTGGGAGAGAGACGGCCGCCGAGAGAGTGGGAAAGGGTTCCGCCGGAGTTGGCAAATCATGGTTGAGGGGTGCTGGGTGGTCGGAGGCGTGCCCAGGAAGGGAAGAAGGGAGACGGAGGTGGGAGGGGCTCTGTCGCCGGTCGGAGGGTGACTCGGAGAGCCCATTTGAAGTGTAGAGAGAGAGAAAGTGAAAGAGAGAGAATGACGTGCGAGAGAGAGAGAGGCTGGGTTTTATTTGTGCTTGCTGGGAAATGTGGGTGTAATTTGAGAGTGGTGAGATTTTTTATTTATTGTTAAAGGGATTATATGGTTAATTATTTTACGGGGTAGGATTAGGAGGTAAATATGATAAATTATTGTCTTAGGATGTGTAAATTATGTTATATTGAGGGACTAGACGTAATTTTCTCGAGACATTTTAATACACCGAATGGTTTTAGAACAGATTAGAAAATTAGTACATTTTAGGGGAGCTATGCTTCAATACTGTAATGACTTTATTTGGAAAATTTCTTGAATAAAGGAGGTTCTCCAATTGACATGGGAGAGTGAGGCGAAGCACCGATGACATTGCCTTTGTCAGTAACATTTTAAACCAATCTTTTTGAATGGGCGCGATGCAAATAACATGGAATTTCACA
>JAFEMH010008082.1:0-64764 GCA_022495995.1 Adenophora triphylla var. japonica | reverse complement strand
CAAATCCGATCGTCTAAATCCGTCCGAAAGTTAACCGAAATCCGTTAACCGGCCCGCTTCCAGTTAACCGGAACTCGTTAAACTCCTGCCGCTGCAGCCAACGAGACGCCCCGGATCGCCTGCATCCCGACGCCGAACCGTACTTAACACGTGACATCTCACGTAAAGTATGGCTTTCCCCGAAAACGCATTTTCCGCACTTTCCGGGCGTTGACATTTCCTGGATCGTTATTTTAAAAACGGACAAAACCGGACCGGGAACAATCTTCCACTCGCTCGGTGACTCAGAGGGCACGTGGCAGCCATGCCACCTCCCTCTAGTCACCCTTCAATCACATTTCAAAGGGAAAAGACCAAATGCCCCCGGTTTGCAAGCCAAGTCCTACGGACTCATCCGTGCACATTTTCCGAAATTGCCAAGCAAGTCCTTCAAATTCCCAAAATACCACAAAAACCCCGGATTCAAGCCAAGTCCGTCCGGACTCCTACCGCAAATTTCACCTATAAATAGAAATGGTCACAAAGCCAAAAAGAGGATTTTTACACCAAAAATCACCACCCCCCACGTCCAAACTGGTTTTCACCCCTCCCGAGCTCCCGTTCTGTCTCGATTCGCGTGAAACCTTCGTATTTCGATCAAATACGCACCCTACAACTTCGAAACAACCTTTCGAATCACTTTCCGTGTCCCGTACACACCTCCCGAGCCAAAGGAGTCGACCCTATCCATAGTATAACTCCCTCTCTCTAAATCTCCCGTTCCGTCTCGGCTTACGCGCCGCCGCTATAATCAAGCTTTCGAACGCCGTTATCAAAATGTAGACGCTTTCCGTCTAACGGGGTCCGATACGTTTTAGCCCCTCGATCCTCTTCTCTTTCCGTAAGAGAAGTAATCACGGGTTAAAACGGCGTTCCGACCCCGTTCCGTTTACTTTTATGTCATTTACAATTCCGAGCCGTTTGGCCTCGTTGATCGTCATTTACAATTCCGAGCCGTTTGGCCTCGTTGATCGTCATTTACAATTCCGAGCCGTTTGGCCTCGTTGATCGTCATTTACAATTCCGAGCCGTTTGGCCTCGTCGATCGTCATTTACGAATCCGGATCGTTTGATTCCGTTGACACCGCTTTAAATACTGTCATTTACAAGTCCGATCCGTTTGGATTGTGATAGTATTTACTTTTCAAAGTCCGAGTCGCAACCCGATTCGTTGATCGCATATCATTTAATACGCATTTTTCCCGTAAAATCGTTAACAATGTAATGCCCGGTTCAAAACCGGAGTTCGTCCGTCGAACTCTCTTTCAAAACACGCGAAATGACGTTCGGCCTCCGAACGCTCATCTTCAAACTAAAAGCCGCCATTTGACACTCAAAATCATTTAATACGCATTTTTCCCGTATAATCGTTAACAATGACTCGTACCTGCTTCAAAATCGACGAGTTCGCACGCAAATGCTCATTTCAACTCAAAGTCGACGTTTGCCACGCAAACGCTCATTTCAACTCAAAGTCGACGTTTGCCACGCAAACGCTCATTTCAAACTCAAAGTCGACGTTTGCCACGCAAACGCTCATTTCGAACTCAAACCGACGTTTGTCATTCAAACGCTCGTCTTTTCAAAAGTCACCTAATCAACGTTTGACATTCAAACCAAGATTAAGCTTGTCATTCAAGCCCCCATTTCAAAAGACACACACACACACACACGATTTCGAGAAAGGTAGAAAGACTCGTCATGCGAGGCGTTTCGGGCGATCTCGTAATACTCTACCCGAAACGTAACGTGACCTCCGAACCTAACAATCTCCGGTACAAAAAGCTTTTACTGCTTTTGCTGCCAATAAAAATGATCCCCTTTTTCAAAAAAGCCTTTTCCTAAGTTTTTGCTACCAATAAAAACGACACCTTTTCACAATAGCCGTTTCTCAATGTTTGGGCTCAAAATACAAAACCGCGTGGCGACTCCTCATTTTTTCCTTCCCATGAAGCGAGGTCTCAGACACCAACCCTCCGCGAAAGACAACCGCCTTTTCCGCCGACCCGCGCGCGCGAAAAAGATCGGGTAATTTCACTGGCGACTACTGGGAAAAGATACTTTTTTTAAAACTGCAGATGTTTTCAAAAAAGCCTTCCGTGGGTCAAACTTTCGTTTACCCTTCCTCGTTTTCGTGTGTGTGTTCCTTTAAACCTCGAACGGTTTTTTTCAAAAGGCATTACATTGTCAACTTTTCAAAATCATACCATGTTTGTGCATCCCCATTCATGTTTGATTTTCTTGCTGTCTTTTGAACTGTGCATCATAAATTCTTTAAGACACATTCGAAAAATCTCTCGTTTTACTCGTAAAAGAATTTTAGTGACCGCACACTACGCGCACTTGCCGCTCGGAACACCGCACTTCACGTGCACTTGCCGCCTCGGTACACCGCACACTACAACCCCTAACCCGGGATGGCCTTATCGCTGCACTCCGATTGGTCCGCTGTACACCTTTCGGGGCGCACGGTCGTCCCAAACATCCCATCCTAGCCCGTGTAAGCCACGCACTCTTTGTGTCACACTTTGTCCAAGACCCCGGTTGGTTTTTGGCTTAGCTCGTGTCATAAAGCCTAAGTGTATGTTTTTCACGCTGGCCCCGCTCCGAGTCAAGCTCGAGAGTTTTAGACCGAAGGTCGTTCCCGACCCGAAGTCTTGAGCTTTTTCAGCCTTGACTTTGACGCGAGCTCGCCGAAAAATATACCCGAAGGTTCAATGTGACGCCGTGTCACCAAACTCGCCGTATGAACCGTGCCGCCCACAACTTGGCCAACGCTAAAAAGCTAAGGTCTCTCGCACAAGCGAGTCAGAGAGGTCATGCCCAAATTTTGGCACGATCCCTGCCTTAACTTAAGGACGTTGACTTCGACTGTGGCCCGTACGTCACATACGTTGAAAGTTTGCGTGATCGCCTAGCCTTAAGTTCACTTTTTCCTTTGTCGGTGGAACTCGCTTGCCTTATCGCACCTCGCCGGATAGTCCGTCCCGAGAAAGATGATCTACAATGGAAACGAGGGGCTTATAAGCGTAGTGACGAGATCCACCGATTAGAGCTCTAGGATTAGTTGCGAAAAAGAAGACACGCTCTTTTCCAACCAATTAGGACTCGAGAAAACGCGCTTTAAGTAAACTTTAATCGGTAATCGCACATTGCACAAGCCCGAAAACCTTGAGCCAAATACCCTTTTCCGAAGCCTAAACCCTTCCTTTCGTTCCCCGCAATGAGCGTAAAGTGGTTCAGCATTTCCGGCCGGGCCGCCTTGCTGTGATCACGAACGGCAATGCCGACAGCTTCTTCCCTCGCTCCTCGCCTGTAATTTCCGACATGTCTAGCTCACCGAGAAATCGTGACGGGAAGGACCCCGCCACCGGTAATGTATATGACATTGGAGGAAGCCATTCGGGCTTGTGAGGTTCACAAGAGGCGTAAAGAAGATCGCAGTAATTTCGTGGTACGCCTTCCTTCGAATGAGCGAGGTATAGCAGCCTATCCCCGCCGACGGCATTTTTGTCCCGGTCGAGGATGACGATTCCCCAAAACCAGCTTCACCAAACCTTCAATCAGTTCCTCCCCGCCAACTTACTGGATGCCTTCCACCAAGGAAACAAATGACCTAGGCTCCATGTTGCCACCTCTCGTGGCAACCCCGTCAATTTTGGTCACCCCAAGGCTACACCCATCACTCAATATCACCGCCGCACCGCCGACCATCTCAGATGCCAATATCCTCAATATCCTCCCGGGTTCGTCCCGCTGCCTATACACGAATCTCTAAACACCGGGACAAACCCCGATACAGCTTCGTAAAAGGCTCCCGTATATGCTCATATACCAAGCGTTCCACCTCCAATCACTACCGCTCACGTGGTAGCACCCGGCGCCGAGCCTCACACCCACCACCGGACCCAACCTTAGCCTCGGATGGTCGAGCAAATGAAAGACCCGAAAGCCACCATGAGCAAATTTCAAAGCAGAAACGCTCAAATCCACGTAGATCCGGAATGGTCACGCCTCTCCCCGCCAAGTTCGTAATGCCTGAGATGGACCGATTCGATGGAACCGAATGTCCTCAAACGCACGTCGACACTTACGTTCGGCATGAGAGCAAAAGGAGCAACCCTCCAAAGAAATGGCCGACCACTTCCAAAGATACGCTCAAAAGTTCGCCACGATGGTTTCGAGGGTCAAGCTCGCGGATCGCCACACTGGGAACAGATCAAGCAATATCTTCCCGGAACGGTACAGATCCAACTTAGAGTGGGAAACAAGTCGCGAGGACTTAATCACCACCGAAAGCGTAAAGCGGATGAAAGTGTTGGGGAATTCTACAAGAGATGGAGCCGGAAACTCTCCGAGATCATGGAGCCACTCTCCAAAGACGAATGTATGCGGATCTTCAAGTCCCGCTTAAGACCGTCCATCGTAACTCTCATCGGGCCACAATTTCTTCCTGCATCTCCGGCCATGGTCAATGCCGGCCACAGCTCGAGAAGGATCTCAAGGAAAAGTTGGCTACCGTACGCCCATACGTATACCGCCAACACCGCATTCAATCCCGCACCGGCCCCGCAAAGTGGAAAGATACGTCCGTCAACTACGTCCATCGTGGACAATAAGCCGGGTAATGTAAAACCTGGGCCCCGCAAAGCAACAGCTTCTACTCGTATGTACTGCCGTACACTTCGACAAGTTGGACATGCCACCGAGCAAGATGCCGGAAGGGTTAATCAAGGAGGGTCTCCTTAAGCCCGTTGCCAATTACAAACCCAAAGTTCCCGTGAGCCAATGCGGACAAGAGCAAATATCGCGCCTTCCATCGCATCACGGCCATACCACCGACAACCGTTTGGGGTTACGATACGAAATCCGTAACTTGATAGAAGAAGGCAAGTTAGAGCGCCCCGTGGCCCAATACGCTGGAATCCTTTTCCGAACAATAACAACGTGAATTCCATTGAGTGGGTGCGCCAAGAAGAGTGCCACGTAACCCGCTTTCTCCGCCTCTCACTGGATCCTCCTCTAATGTCCACATCGCCTACGACAGCCATGCGATCGCTCCGCCTCGCTCGGAGTACGAGTCTCGAGAAACCGTCCGAGCAATCCTCCGAGAAAACAAAGAAGAAATCCTCTCAACAAAGAATCGAGAGAAAGATACGAAGCCGAGATACCAAAGGTAGGTACACTGGGAGAACCCTCCGGGAGGTTCGACTACTACGCATACCGTACTCCACCTACCCTCTTTGCCTCCAGCCATGCAGCCTTTAGAGCAAACAAAGGTGGGAAAGCCGAAAAGTCCAAACAAACCGCACTGCACTCGGGACACCGGAATACCTCGATCTTGGTAATCTTATCGCGCCGAAGCCTAACCCTCCGCGGGATCAGCCCAAGATTCAATTTGTCCAGCCTTCCGAGCTCGGACCGGCAAAGGAAGATCAAGGTCGCCTTGGCAATCGCACTCGATCAATGTGCTAACCAAGGGCGGCAACCGCCACAAAATTGCCTCAACACACTCCCCGAGGTTCCACCAAAGGCTTTACCTCGCAAAGAGGAAGACAGAAACGGATGGCCGGATGACTCTCCTTCTACGGATAGAGACGAGATCTACGACTCCCGCCTATATGGCAAAGATGATCACGTTCGTGACGAAGACTTAC
The DNA here is from genome assembly GCA_022495995.1 of Adenophora triphylla var. japonica. Lineage (NCBI taxonomy): Eukaryota > Viridiplantae > Streptophyta > Magnoliopsida > Asterales > Campanulaceae > Adenophora > Adenophora triphylla. The sequence goes on along the minus strand of JAFEMH010008082.1, from coordinate 59,068 downwards.
CGAGAGACGCCTCGGGGCACAACGAAGCTCGTACATCACTCTCAAACTCAACACCATATCACTCCCCGGAGTATTGGTAGATAACGGGTCAGCCGTTAATGTCCTCCTCTCAAAGATGATGCGAGCTCTCCGCATCCATGAAAGCCATCTCGATACCGTCTACTCTGACTATCAAGGCCTACGACAACTCGTCCCGCCCCATCCTGGGGACAGACTCGAACTCGGTTCGAAACCCAAATGGTGCCAAAGAAATTCCACGTGATGGACATTCCATCCGAATTCACAGCCTCTCTTGGGACGCCTTGGCTACACCACATGAAAGCCATAGCTTCCACTCTCCATCAAGGCTGTCAAGTTCATTAACCGGCAGGAGATCTTGAAGTCATCCGAGGGGATAGTTTCCTCATAGGAAACGAAGCCGAGACAAGAGCTGCGTGTCCGCACTCGTGCACCGGGTTACCTCCTTCGAATCAACCAAGGGACTACCGGGCAAATCTCATCGAATCCTCGTAGTCCGGAGATGCCAACTATGTAAACGTACTCGAGCAAAGTGCACTCGGGCAAGCCCGATACATCAAGTTCAACTGCCGCTTTCCAACATTTGGAGTGCAGATTGGAAGGAAACGCCGAACATCGCCATGATACGGGCACATAAACCCCCGTCTCCGCTCCGAGATTCATCAAAGCATTCTTCAAACTCATTCTCTCGGCCCCCGCTGTGCGAGGAGATCTTTGTAATAAAGGTCGACAAGTATCGTCATACTCATCTCGATCGTATGACCGTCGTATGGAAGGTCCTCTACGAGGGATTCCCTCTAAGCCTTTCCTCTCAAGCATGGGTACGAGATTTTCCTAGCCGCTCCAACAACGCAACCGGACGCAATACGTCCCTACACCCGGGATTGAGCGATCGATGACGATGAATCTCGGGACTCTCCGGAGTCGAGGACGCGGCGCACCCGCAAGCGCTGCACCTCCGCATTCACATGCTCAGCTTTGAGGACGGAACTCCTTCCGATCGTGTCACCTACGACCAAGGTTCCAATACCATGGAAATTGTCAAGCTCAATGTCCAAGACAGTGCAAACTATCCGATAATTGGAAGCACGTGATTCACGCAACGAGGAATCCCTCTCGATCAAGTAAAGGACGACGACTTTGTCAATATCATCTATTCCGTATATCCCGATGAAGCCAAGGATCCGGTCCTTGTTATCGATTCTCGTAACACCAAGGTCACCCTCGATGACCGCCCGCTCATGGTAAACGAGGCTCGCCAAGCGAGCTCGTGAGCTCATCCCTACTTCCGAGTACCAGCCCTCAGCTGCAACCGGCCCGTGCCGTCGCCAAGCTTATACCCTCAAACGCCGCCAAGGCCAAGGGCAACAAAAGGAGACCAAGCTCCCTACCCCGCTACAAGTCGATCAACCTCGGGAACGCTTCCGCAGCCCACCCCGAAAACATCTCGTGAAAGTTTTCCCGCAAGGCGTAGCCGCCCTCCGACACAGAAATGACCACCTCAAAGATCAACATGCTTCGCCGATTCTACTCCCGCCGCCACGGCCCGATTCGTACATCCCGCGCCGATCGCTAGCTGATAGACTTGGCGATCGAGCGAGATCACGAGACCGTCAACATTGCAGTATTCAATACCCCCGTGGGGTCAATCAAGCGTATATGGGCAAACTTCTTGGTGATCGAGATCAAGGAAGGCCGCATGGAATGTCCCACCCGACTTCCTTCGTCAATGTAATCCATGTTCCGCCATTCGGCGATTTGAATGTAATCACGGTTCTGACACTAGCCGACGACGCGCACCTACGGAGATCGCCTAGGTCTCGCAAGGAAAGCTCTCATGGAGCTAGCCGCTCAAGAAAGTCGTCTTTGGGACGAAGACCAAGCTCGAAAGACCTACAGGACCAAGCCCTTAAAGTGTCACAGCAGCTTCTGCATGTAAAGCTAGAGGCCACTCTAGACCAGCCTCGACCTCAAGAGTTTTGCTCATGGCAACTTCCCCGACTACCGTCTCGTTCTCATCCAACCCCTCTCGCCACCTAAGGGTGGTCAACGGTCCCAATGACCTAGGAGATGGAACGACACAGCTGTAACGAATCCCGCCGCGTACCTTCCCGAGGAAAGCAAGTTCTCTCGTGAAAGCGACGATGAAGACGATGAAACCATTCTCTTCCAAGCCGGGCATGAAGTCAACAAAACCGGACTCCCAAGGGTCCCGGGAGGATGGGAACGGATCATTACCGCACTCAAATTGAAAGGCCAACTCAGGGAGGAAGGTCTATTTAAAAACAAGAGGAGGATGGAAATTCATCTCGAGCAACTACTCGTGTGGAAATTCCACAGCCTACGGCATTCGTTTACAGAGACGATCAACCGGGCAAAGAACTACCACATGGGCAGATGTTCGGGAAGCCGTATACTCACCTTCCGACATACCCGCCACTCGTATAAAGCGTAGGAGAAAACTCTCCCCGATGGAGGTTTACCTAGACCGCCGCACGCAGCTCAAAGAAGCACCGGCTATTCTCACATGGGAAGAAACGCAGCATTAACTCTCGACGCAGTTCCGCCGCAAGAAGGTTGATCCGGGGCCTGCAGAGTGGAGGAAAACTAGCAAACCACGAGTATCGCTGCACTCCAACCTGTAATGCCCCGAGTATGCTCAAGAAGAAGGAAAGGAACGCGATATACCGTGAAGAGATCAAGGAGACCGTTCGCTTGAGCCGAGAACTCTCCAACCTCCCCCGAGGGTTAGCAACGCACGCTCGGGGCCTGTGCAACCACCGTTGTGCACCGACATTCGAACAATCAAGCGCCAAACCGTAGGCTACCTCCCCGCAGAGGCACTCTAAGCGCATCCCGGGACGTAATCCGTCAAGCCGCCGAAGCTCCCGAGAATTCATCCACAATCAATGAGTTGAGGGAAGACGCATGGCCCTATGCTACGAGGAATCCTCCTCTAACTATGGCTCAACTCGTAGCACTGCTCGTAAGGGACCAAACCCGATGTCGCCGTTCTAACCCGATCGGGTCAAATCCATGCATTACCACCTAAGGCCACCAAAAAGCCGACGGAGCGTAATTGCAATCCGGCCACTCAAGACGCAAATTCCTTTGAAAGAGGACCCGATCCTCACTACCAAGCGCACTGTGCGAACATTTCCCTTTGGTCTCTCGCCACCTCCTCTTATCCTCACAAGCTCAAGCTAGAGGAAAGCCCGGCCCGTACCACGGTCCCCGTGACGCAACCCCGCATGAAGTCATTCGATGATTGGCAACATCCACTATGGCAACATTATCACCTTCACAGATTTGGGACCTTCCGAAATTTGGGGCCGATCACAACGAGCCGCTCTACATCACAGCCCACTGACGAGCGTCGCCTTCCCCGCGTGTTGGTGGACTGAGGATCCTAATGAATGTCTTGCCCGCCAAGATGATGGACCCGCTTGATATCAAGCCCACGCATCTTAAGCCTTCACCCACACCGTCAAGGCCTATGACTCTACTTCCCGTACAGCTTCGGGTTGCTACTCTCAACATCCGGTTCGGCAAGCGGGTGATCCCCACCGAATTCCAAGTGTCGACATTCCAATCACTTTCACAGCCCATCCTGGGGCGTCCCCGGCCGCATCAAATCAATGGCGTGGCATCCACCCTTCACTGCCTCAAGTTCATGCAAGGCAACGAGCTAACCACACTACTACGACGTTGTCACCACCGAGGGGACCAAAGACCAACGATATTCCAAGATTGGAAATCAAGCATAATGACGACATGCCATTAATCGGATTCACTCGAGACCTCCAAGATCCAAATATGCAACGTGGACCTTCCACTGCCTCACGACTGCATTCCTCCCGCCATGAGGATGATGAAACTCATGAACTTCATCCTGTGATCGGGCTCGGCAAAAGGCCGCAAGGCCAACACCAAGTTATTGAAGTCAAGGACCACACCACGGTCCAGTGGCTTCGCTACGTGCCAACACCGGCCGACATCAAGGAAGACAAAAGGCTCGCCCGCACCAAGGCAAAGCAGCTCGCAAAAGGGGAACCTCCGACGGCACACCCAACCTCCGACCTTACAGCTTTGACCTCGCTCATTACTTCACCAAGGGAACCGACAGCAGAACCGAGGGGACCAACAAGGGAACCGACAGCAGAACCGAGGGGACCGACAATGAACCGACAGCAGAACCGAGGGGACCGACAAAGGGAACCGATGAAGATGAGAAAGAAGCAGTGGATAGTCGCACCAAGACTACAGAAGAATGGAACAGCCTAGCACGGACCTCAAGCGTTTCGTAGGACTCAAAGCTAATCCGATAAGGTGGAGCGTTCTCGACATCGAGCTCTACTCGGACCAACCGCCACCACACCAAAGATGAGTACACATTCAAGGGAATCCTGCACTTGGAGGAGCAACTCAAGGTACTCTCCGTGGGAAACAAGTTGTTCGGATCACCGCCGAGGCCACATTCGAGACAAGCAAGTCCAAAGCGTAAGGAACCGTAATTCATAGAAGACGCTCTCAAATGACCAAATTTCTGCGTAGTCTATTTCAAGAAGTCATGGAGTTGCCCAACTTGATCGACCGGGGCTCCGACAACAAAGATAATCGCCATGATAGGGACAAGCAGAGCCAAGCCTCTCGATCCCCGCACCCTCATCAAGCATCCAAAGAATGCCACCGAAGAATTGGGTAACTTTCACCGGACCAAGGGCAAGCCAGCGTAATTGGAAGACAAGCCGGGCCCGCACCCACATCTCCCTAAACCCGGTCTCAAACCCTTCGAGCCCCTCCTGTCGAAGTCCAGCCTTCCGAGTCATCCAACGGCCTTACGCCGCAGGACTATAATGTTGTAGCCAATCATGTATTCCCGTTCTTGTTTAATGAAAAGTCTCGACCTTTCGAGTATCCTCTCATTGCCACTTTAACAACCGATAAGTTAACAAACAACTTAAAAGACGTTAATAATCCAATTGATAAAGAAGCGTACACATTAAACGAACAATACATTAAAGAAGTTCTCGAGCGTGTAGTTGACCAAGAGGACAACCGGGCCCAAGCCGCCAAGAGGTTATGACCAAAGTGAACCCGTGGTCGCCGCAAGAGCCTAAAGAGACACAAGTAGGCGCTTTCTTCGCCGATGCAGTAAAAGAAGCCCCGATAAGCCTCCTCCGGGAGTATGTTGACGTGTTCGCTCGGTCATACCAAGACATGCCAGACTCGATCCTCAATCGTGGAGCACGTAATTCCCCGATCCCGAATCCAAGCCTCGCTGCGTAAGCCGCGCAAGATCAAGCCAGAGTGGTCCTTGCAAGTTAAAGAAGAAATTGAGAAAATGCTCCGAGTTGGTTTCATCAGAGTGATTGAGTACCCGACTTGGCTCTCCAACATCGTGACGGCCACCAAGGCCAACGGAAAGGTCCGATGCCGCGTAGATTTCCGGGATCTCAACAAGGCCAGCCCTAAAGATGATTTCCCACCGCCTAACATCGACATGCCGGTCGACACCACGGCAAATTTTGAAGTAAAGTCCTTCGTGGACGGGTTCGCCGGATACAACTGCATCAAGATGTCCGAGGAGGATCAAGCCAAGACCGCCTTCACCACTCCGTGGGGGACATATCTGTTACACGGTCATGCCGTTCGGTCTAAAGAACGCCGGGTTACTTTACAATGGGCCGCAATGTACTCTCTTCCATGACATGATACACAAAGAAATCGAAGTATATGTCGACGACATGATCATCCACTCCAAGGGATCGACATGCAAAGACATGACAGATCCGAGGAAGTTCTTCAACGTACTCAAAACACTCCATGAGGTTGAACCCGGCAAAGTGCACCTTCGGCGTCAAGCGCGGCAAGGTACCGGGGTACATGGTTACGTAAAGAGGTATCGAAGACGATCCTGCAAAATCAAGGCCATCATCGACATGAAGCCACCTCAAACCCCGATGTAAGTAAAGAGCTTCATGGGAAGACTTCAAGACATCAATCGCTTTATCAAATCCGCTTGACATCTTCTCTCGCGAGCCCATGTTCAAACCGATGAAAAAGAATGCCGACATCAAATGGGACTCCGAGTGCCAAACAAATTTTCGAGAAGATCAAGACCTACTTGGTTAATCCCCCACTCGTGCCCGCCACATGAAGACAAGCCACTACTCCCGTATCCGACAAAGGATGTACACGTCAATCGGAGCAATGCCGGCACAAGAACAAAGATTCCAAGGTTGAGCATGCAATCTACTTCGTAAGCCGAAAGCTTCAAGGAAGTGAACTCACTACTCAAAGATCGAGAGAAAACTTGTACGGCCTTGGTAAGGGTAGTCGGGAAATTGAAACACTACATGCAGTTGCATTCAGTACTCCTGGTCTCCAAAGTGGACCCCGTCCGATATCTCTTTGACAAGCCATCCCTGTCAATGCGGCTAGCCAAGTGGTCATTCTTCCCGGGCCGAGTTCGACATCAAGTACATGGTCGAAAATCAACAAAGGGCGAGTAATGGCGCATCGCCTTGCCGACTTCCCGAGCAAAGGAACCTAAGTGGTCCCGATCCGCAATTTCCGGACGATGGAATCTTTTCACTTGACAGCGCAAACCGCTGGCAACTCTTCTTCGATGGGGCAGCCAACAAGAAGGGGAATGGCATTGGAATGCTCCTTTTCGATCCCAAGGACGAGCATACTCCCATAGCCATTGTGAGCACCCCAATCCGGGACCTAACGCGTGTCCCGAGCTTGGGAAGCTCAAACTAAGAAAACCCATCTTAAATTTTTAAAACCTTTATTTGCCTTTACAAGAAAACCAATTCTAAAATTTCCATAAACAAAATCAAATAATAATATCTCCACTTGGAGGAATTTAAACAATACTTTAATACCCATACTTGATTAATTACATTGAAAAATCCTAATTATCATTGTTTGACAAAAGAGTTTTCCTTACAACTTATAAAAGAGTAAGACTTAAATATGACTTCCGACAACCCACTCATATACCTATCCGGACAAGTCCCAAAAGCAAGAGTCCAAAATCCTTCCCGCCTCACCGGTTCAAAGTCACCCGTCCTCAAAGACAATCTAAAGCAAAGAAAGGGAAGGGGTGAGAATAAATCTCAATAAGCTATTATGAATGCAAAGCAATATGCCCAACAAGATGCAACACATAGCATGGTAGCACATAACACATTATGAAAGCGGTAAACACCTTACGTTACCTCATTTTACCTTTTCCGTCCGAACAATAAGTCGTACAACGTGGGAGTGAAACTCCTCTCTTTGGTGAACCGCTCCAAAGACATTCACCTCTTTATAGGACTCATACTCCAGAGATCCATATAAGAAAAGATACCTATATCGAGTATCCAACAATAATATCGCTATTGTAAAGCTTTAGGCTTAATACGTAAGCATTCCCTAATCACCAATCGCAACGGTCCGTAAAACTTTTTGGGTCAATACGCGTTAGCACACCCACTGTGGCCACAGAGGGGAACGGTCACAGGTATAATGAACCTTCAATCACTTATAGAACAAATCAATAATTGATTGAATTCCATTATACCCCCGAATATCAACACGTTCAAGCACATAATAGATACTTGAAATAAATCCACAAAGGGAATAATAATATAACAACATGGTAAAATATACTCATGCTAATCCATACCATAGTGCAACAACCATTTAATACACTATGCATAATACCATTAATGAATATAAGGAAGGTATCCATATAACCATATAATCCACACCGGATACAATATAATCAACATGTCATATAATCCACAATCGGGATACAATACGAGCAACATGCCAAATAATCCACAACCGGGATACAACATAACAATACCAATTAATCCACACTTGAGATACAATACCACCATGTGATACATACACATTTCCAATTAGCTCAATAGTGAAACCTATAGTTTCTACACTATTTCAAACAAATCCCCAAAGGTATAGGAGCAAGTAAGGTCACCACGTACCCTAAACCATTTCTACTAAGTCATGATACAACCTTGAAATATCTTAATAAAAGTCTAAGATCAAATTTCCCAAGTTTGAACCCCTTCGAAGAATTTACGAATCAAGCTTAACATCGGTTTTCCGAACAATATTTAACTACTTTCCCAATTCCATTTTGATCACTTAAGATGTCATTGTGTAGCCAAAGTATTCTACTTTAATCTAGGTTAAAGAGATTTCATTTTGGTTCGAGTTTGATTAGGTTTGAACAACTCTAAAGTTGATGTGATAAACTGTGCCGTGGCACGACTCGTGCCCCAGGCACGACTCGTGCCCATTGAACCTTACATCGATTATGTCATCCCCAAACAGGCACGACTTCCTATTATTCAAGGCACGACTCGTGCTTCACATGGCACGACTCGTGCCTGAGGTCACGACTCGTGCTCACTCCCTAAAGCCACTCAGAACGATTGGACCTCCTAGGAACGACTCGTGGTCACGATTGGGCCAAGGGCACGACTCGTGCCAAGGGGCACGACTCGTGCCTCGGCCCAATGTGCAATAATAGCAAAGAAAGAACAACAACAAATTCCCAAAAACCAAATGTTCCAACCAAGTGCCTTCTAATTTATGAACTTAAAGGAAATTTCTAACTTTATTACTTCCCTCTAACTCATTTAATCTCCAAAGTATCATGCTCTAAACCTAGATCATTACCACTTCCATGAATTACAACATTTTCTATAAACTAACAATTTCCTCAAGCCAAGAAGGTTTTCCCAAGCATCAACTAGTCATTAAAACAACAATAACAACATTTAATCTTCATGAACATTTAAAGAAGGGAAGGGTCTTACTAACTCATACCATTAAAGTCTACCCAATCCTATTTTACTTCTTTCAATCCCATTGAGATATACTCCTAACATATTACATTTATTGTAGCCTCATTTCTTCAACTTAGATCATCATCTCATAACTAAAAAACATTAAACCTTGAATAACCCAATTTACTCAAATAACCTTGTTTAAAAATACAATATCCTTTTTCTTTTCACAAAACATTGATTAACACATAAAATGTGCAATATTTAGAAAGAAGTCATAATAACTTACCTTTTAGAGATATGAGGTGAAACTATGATTTCTCTAGCTTGATGCATTCCCCTTGCCTCTACGAACATGGAAGTACACCCGGATCATAAAATGGAGAAGGATTTGATTAACTACCATTTTTGGAAGGAATGTATTGGAAGGAGGTTTCCATGGAGGATTTTTGCTAGGAGGAAGTAAGAGTGAGGAGGTGAAGAAGATGATGGAAAAGGTATGGGAGGAGTATAAGAAGTATGGGGAGGAGTTGAAAATAATGGAAAAGGAGGAGGAAATCAAGGGGAGAGCATGGCCCCCCATTTCCAAAACTAATGCTTTCCACTTTTTCACATAAATAAATCTAACTACCCACATTTTATTTATTTTGTCCATTTCTATTATTATACTTCTCCCAAGATGCTTTATTTAATTTCCCAATCATTTCAACCTAATATAAGAAATCAAATATATAAAATGAACACATAATATTAATAATAATATTAAAAGAAATTAATATGATGCTAAAATAGTGCCTAGGATTAGGGTTGTTACATTCACTCGCCCTTAAAGAAAATTCGTCCCGAATTTTAAAAGACTCACCTGGAGGATCAATAACAAAGGTTACTCTCCCAAGCATTTTGAATTACAACCTTCAAACAGTTTCCTAAATGTCATGATTCTTCTATACATTCTCACAACCCAAATTATTCTAGGATTTACTCCCGAAGTTGTAATTCTAATAACTCTTCAACGTTTTCCCCACATGTGTCAAATCCGCCTAAACATCATTAATTGAAGAACTCCATAAATACGAAGGATCATACAAATAAATTTGTCCATATCAAGCTTTGTACAACACTCCATTCCAATGCTAAACTAAAAACTGTTATTACATAGACTTGCTAAGTTTAATTAACTTCTCAACTTGAAAGAAAGTCCATCACACCACACACAACCTATTTTTCAAGAATCTAGAATAGTATTCCAATCTCTCCCTTCCGACTAACTAAATCTTCCCACTCTTAGTATCTGTGACGATCCCAAAAGGAAGCTTCAAAAGATAAGGTTCCCTTAACTAACGAAGAACAATTGTAACCACTCTCGGTAGGGTGTATGGAAATTCCACTTTATCTAAGTCAACTTCCTCGAAGCATACGCTATTACTTTTCCAATTCTCATAATATCACAACCTAATTCTCCTTTAATACGCACTTAGAATTTCACAAAGTCCTCACATTCATTAGGTAAGGTAAGGATTGGATCTATAGCCAATTTATTCTCCAACTCTATCAATATGATTCATCCTGATTACATCCTACACCATTTATACATCCATTAGAGTTAACTAAAGCAACGATCTTTCGTTTTTCAAGAATTTCTTAAAATTTTCTTCGGTAGCACTTGCCAACCCCAAAACTCACGAACACAATCCTAGTAAGATCTAGGGAACATCCAAGCTTAAGACTTTAGAACCCAAAATGTAAAATTTTTGCGAGCCAACTCACATTTGCTAAACTTCTCAAGCTATGAATCCCCACTAAAGGTAATTAACACAACTCACGATTTATCTTTATGATCCTCTCGTAACGTTAAATACCCAAGGAGCTCATCAATCATAATTACCATAAAGCCATCAAACTAAGGCTTAAAATTCTGATCATCATACTTAGAATCAACACATGAGGTAACTTGATGGAAACACAATTACCATCTACTCACAACTAACACGTAAAATTTCTAAAAAGACTTCTTATGCAAGTCTAACACATATCAATATCCTTCACACTTTTAACCAAAAACTTTCTGTCTTTAATGCTTATATAACAAGAGTATCACATAAAGGTTCATCTGAATCAATTACCAATGTAAACAATTTAGGCAATGTAAAAGAAGACTCACTTCTTATGATAATCTACCAATGCATAACAACTACTTAACCCTCCAGGTCAAGTATATCTCAACATCATAAATTAATAATCATACCAAATCATCTGGCAATACATGCTCAGCCATAACCACATCACCATCGTGGTAAACCAAAGGAGGTTCGAGGTATTCTCTCATAAGAGCAGAATCCTCTAACAATCGAACAAATCTCAAACAATGTATGCCACATAGAAGCAAAACACTATGCCACACATAATGATATGAAACAGGATCTATAAAATATGACCCCTACTTCTGAGACAGGAAATTTACCTCTAGTGACTCCTGAGGAATCTATCTTTCCTGGACCCGAAACACACGCTCGATCACAGACCTTCTCTTTCGGTTCCCCTTCGCTATCTCTTTTGGTACCACCTCTTTGTCGTTCACCTGGCTGACCGCTGCTTAAAGCTCGTCCTCGCTGCACTCGTGGGCAATTCCTCCTAAAGTGACCCATTTCTCCACACTTCAAGCATTTCCCTTGCTTACTCCAACACTTGTCTTCAGAATGACCCATCTTTTGCAAAATTTACAAATCATCCCATACTGTTTTGATATTGGCCTTGACGAAGAGGCTACAACAAGTTCTCCTCTCATACTCCCTGAAGTTGAAGTCCTTGATTGTCCTTTAGTGATTTTGGATCCTTGTCCTAGATACTTTGGTTTATTTCTAATCCCACTTCCGGATCTTCCACTATTTTCCGCAATGTCCTTCTCGACCTTATATGCTCTATCTATGACTCGTCTCGATAATCGGTGAAACTATCAACCCATAATTTCTTCCTAAACTCACTCCTCAAACCTCGTTACAAACTTCTGAACCCTTTTCACTTCATGCGATACCAAATGAGGGCAACACCTAGCTAATTCCTCAAACCCGATCGAATACTGATCCACCGTCATGTTCCCTTGTTTTAGTCCTAAGAATTCAATCTCCTTCTTATCCCTTGTAACCATTTAAATGAAATAGTCCTCGAACTGTTGAGTGAAATTATCCCAAGTCTGGGGCGTATGATCCCGCTCCCAACTTCCCTTCAAATTTTGCCACCACTGATCAGCTGGACCTTCAAGTTTGAAAACGGCATACCTAACTTTCTCTTCGTTGCGACTCTCCATAACCTCAAAGATTTTTTTCATTCTTTCTAACCATTTTTCTGCCTTTAACGGACCCGGATATCCATTAAAACTCGGTGGATTCATATTCACAAACCTTTCCCATCCATCACTTAGACATCCCACAGGTTGATTCGGAACTGATCCTCTAGTCTCCATATTCTGTACAAACATCCTAAATAATTTCATCATCTCTTCATCCTGAATTCCACCTATACCCATATGTCCTTCAGTTTCTAGAACCTTTCGCTGATCCTTATTGCTTCCGGCCATTAGAACGAACTCCTGCATTAAATACTCAGCGTCAATTTTCACACATTCCCCCTTAGTTTAGACATCTACCCTTGACCTCTAAACCAGGCTCTGATACCAACTGTGAGCACCCCAATCCGGGACCTAACGCGTGTCCCGAGCTTGGGAAGCTCAAACTAAGAAAACCCATCTTAAATTTTTAAAACCTTTATTTGCCTTTACAAGAAAACCAATTCTAAAATTTCCATAAACAAAATCAAATAATAATATCTCCACTTGGAGGAATTTAAACAATACTTTAATACCCATACTTGATTAATTACATTGAAAAATCCTAATTATCATTGTTTGACAAAAGAGTTTTCCTTACAACTTATAAAAGAGTAAGACTTAAATATGACTTCCGACAACCCACTCATATACCTATCCAGACAAGTCCGAAAAGCAAGAGTCCAAAATCCTTCCCCGGCCTCACTGGTTCGTGTCACCTGCCTCAAAGACAATCTAAAGCAAGAAAGGGAAGCGGGTGAGAATAAATCTCAATAAGCTATTATGAATGCAAAGAATATGCCCAACAAGATGCAACACATAGCATGGTAGCACATAACACATTATGAAAGCGGTAAACACATTACGTTACCTCATTTTACCTTTCCCGCTCCGAACAATAAGTCGTACAACGTGGGAGCGAAATCCTCTCTTTCGTGAATCGCTTCCAAGACATTCACCTCTTATAGGACTCATACTCCAGAGATCCATATAAGAAAAGATACCTATATCGTAGTATCCAACAATAATATCGCTATCGTAAAGCTTTAGGCTTAATACGTAAGCATTCCCCTAATCACCAATCGCAACGGCCCGTAAAGCTGGGTCAATACGCCGTTAGCACACCCACTCGTGGCCACAGAGGGAACGGTCACAGTATAATGAACCTTCAATCACTTATAGAACAAATCAATAATTGATTGAATTCCATTATACCCCGAATATCAACACGTTCAAGCACATAATAGATACTTGAAATAAATCCACAAAAAGGGATAATAATATAACAACATGGTAAAAATATACTCATGCTAATCCATACCATAGTGCAACAAGTTCATTTAATACATTATGCATAATACCATTAATGAATATAAGGAAGGTATCCATATAACCATATAATCCACACCGGATACAATATAATCAACATGTCATATAATCCACAATCGGATACAATACGAGCAACAAGCCAAATAATCCACAATCGGGATACCATACAACCATATACCAAATAATCCACCATTGGGATACAATACCACCAGGTGATACATACACATTTCCACTTAACGCAATAGTGAAACATATAGTTTCTACACTATTTCAAACAAATCCCCAAAGGTATAGGAGCAAGTAAGGTCACCACATACCCTAAACCATTTCTACTAAGTCATTATACAACCTTGAAATATCTTAATAAAAATCTAAGATCAAATTCCCAAGTTTGAACCCCTTCGAAGAATTTACGAATCAAGCTTATCATCGCTTTTCCGAACAATATTTAAACTACTTCCACAATTCCATTTTGATCACTTAAGATGTCATTGTGTAGCCAAAGTATTCTACTTTAATCTAGGTTAAAGAGATTTCATTTTGGTTCGAGTTTGATTAGGTTTGGAAAATGCCTCTAAAGTTGATGTGATAAACTGTGCCAGGGCACGACTGTGCTCCCAGGCACGACTCGTGCCCATTGAACCTACATGATTATGTCGTCCCCAAACAGGCACGACTTCCTATTATTCAAGGCACGACTCGTGCCCTCACACGGCACGACTCGCGCCTCGAGGTCACGACTCGTGCTCACTCCCTAAAGCCACTCGAACGATCTGACCTCCTAGGAACGACTCGTGGTCACGATTGGGCCAAGGGCATGACTCGTGCCAAGGGGCACGACTGTGCCTCGGCCCAACAGCAATAGCAAGAAAGAACAACAACAAATTCCCAAAAACCAAATGTTCCAACCAAGTGCCTTATAATTTATGAACTTAAAGGAAATTTCTAACTTTATTACTTCCCTCTAACTCATTTAATCTCCAAAGTACCATGCTCTAAACCTAGATCATTACCACTTCCATGAATTACAACATTTTCTATAAACTAACAATTTCCTCAAGCCAATAAGGTTTTCCCAAGCATCAACTAGTCATTAAAACAACAATAACAACATTTAATCTTCATGAACATTTAAAGAAGGGAAGGGTCTTACTAACTCATACCATTAAAGTCTACCCAATCCTATTTTACTTCTTTCAATCCCATTGAGATATACTCCTAACATCTTACATTTATTGTAGCCCTCATTTCTTCAACTTAGATCATCATCTCATAACTAAAAACATTAAACCTTGAATAACCCAATTTACTCAAATAACCTTGTTTAAAAATACAATATCCTTTTTATTTTCACAAAACATTGATTAACACATAAAATGTGCAATATTTAGAAAGAAGTCATAATAACTTACCTTTAGAGATATGAGGTGAAACTATGATTTCTCTAGCTTGATGCATTCCCCTTGCCTCTACGAACATGGAAGTACACCCGGATCATAAAATGGAGAAGGATTTGATTAACTACCATTTTTGGAAGGAAGGTATTGGAAGGAGGTTTCCATGGAGGATTTTTGCTAGGAGGAAGTAAGAGTGAGGAGGTGAAGAAGATGATGGAAAAGGTATGGGAGGAGTATAAGAAGTATGGGGAGGAGTTGAAAATAATGGAAAAGGAGGAGGAAATCAAGGGGAGAGCATGGCCCCCCATTTCCAAAACTAATGCTTTCCACTTTTTCACATAAATAAATCTAACTACCCACATTTTATTTATTTTGTCCATTTCTATTATTATACTTCTCCCAAGATGCTTTATTTAATTTCCCAATCATTTCAACCTAATATAAGAAATCAAATATATAAAATGAACACATAATATTAATAATAATATTAAAAGAAATTAATATGATGCTAAAATAGTGCCTAGGATTAGGGTTGTTACAGCCATCAAGCTGAATTTTGAAGCAACCAACAATGCAGCAGAATACGAAGCCTGTGCAGCAGGTTTGGAAGCCGCCCTCGAGCGTAACATCTTAGAGCTGGATGTATATGGAGACTCAGCATTGATCATCAATCAAGTATCCAACAAATGGAAGACGGTAGATTCCGGCCTTCAGAAGTACCACGCGTACATGGAGGAGCTATCACGCTTCGCTTCAAGCTGACATCTCTTTTCACTATTTGCCAAGAGACAGAAACCGCTTCGCAGACGCCCGGCAACCTCGCCTATCTTGTCGAAATTCCCGAAGGGAAAGCAAGAAACCCTCGTAATAGGCAGACGGGAAACACCCGCCTATTGCTGTGAAATCGAAAAAGAAAAAGAAACGATCGACGAACCCTGGTACAATCAGATTTACCAGTACCTCCAAAACGGAGAAGCTTCCTTCACAAGTGAAGATGGAAAATACAAAGAAGGGATCAAAGCCAAAACATGATGGCATTAAAACGCCCGGCATCCCATTTCGTCATTCTGGGGGTATGTTGTACAAGAAGAGCTACCAAGGACCACTCCTTCGGTGTAAACAAAGAAAAGCCTGCGAGCTAACGAACGAAGTTCACAACGGAACCCGCGGTCCGGCATACGAACGCCCGAGCATTGACACGTATCATTCTCCGTATGGGATACTATTGGATATCAATGGAAACAGATCGCATCCAAGCTCGTCCGAAGCCGCGACAAATGTCAACGGCTCTCCAACCTCAATCACATCCCTCCTCACGAACTCTATCGCATGACTACGCCACGGCCTTTGCCACATGGGGAATCGACGTCATCGGCAAGATCACTCCTCCAGGGAGCAATGGTCACGAGTTCATTTTAGTCGCTAGCCGACTACTTCACCAAATGGGTAGAAGCCGATCGTACAGGTACCGAATTCTAAGAAGGTGGCCGAGTTCATCCGAGAGAACATCATGTGCCGATACGGAGTGCCCAACGAGATCATCTCCGATAATGGGACCCACTTTGAAGGAGATTGTGACCAACTACCGACCGACCCGTAGTCACACGTCACAGTCTTCTCCTTACGTACCACAAACCAATGGTGCAAGAGAGGCACCAACAAGACTCTCGCCATGATAATCGAAAGATGACCACCAGAGGCCTGGAGTGGCCCGAAAAGCTACATCTAGCTCCTTTGGGGATACCGAACATCGCCGAACCGCCACGTGGGAGATCCGTTCGCACTTACCTACGGAATGGAAGCGATGTTACCCGTGGAATTAGAAATTCCATCCCTCCGAGTCCTCTTGGAAAACGGGATCAATGAAGTCGAATGGCTACAGAGCCGTCACGACGAACTTGCTCTACTCGACGAGTGCAGATTGAAAGCCATGGAACACACTCGAGCCTACCAGAGCGTAATGGCACGAGCATTCGACAAGAAAGTCAAGATCCGAGACATCGAGAAGGCGACTTGGTGCTAAAGGAAAAGCCTCCTACGCAGACCAATCCCCTCGTAAAGTGGGAGCCTACCTGGATAGGACCATTCGTGGTACAAAGAATCTTCTCCGGAGGTGCCATGAAGCTAGCAAACTTGGACGGAAACCCTTTTGTTAACCCCGTGAACGAAAGCAAGCTCCGCAGATACTTCGTTTGAGGAAGAGCACGAGTCAACTCACCTTCCCCATACACCGTCCCCCTCAGTAAATTAAAGTGCTAAAAGAGTAATACCCAACTGGATACATTCCCGCTAATGATCCAGGTAAAAGACAGGGTCGCACTTCTTTTGTCTTTGTTTTTCTCAAATTCACCTAAAGTGTCGAACTACGGTGACCTGAGCCCCTTAGTCCAATTGTAAAAGGGGAAAGTAGGCAGCCATCATTGGTTCGGTCCAAAAAAAAATACAATAAGCATCAATTGCTTGTGTTTCGAAAAACTCTTTTCATTTAACCTACAAATTCATAACGGTTAAAACAATCTTTGATGAGTTTAAGCACGGTCAACTCTTGACTCTCTACACGCTAGCAAAACTACAATAAAACATTAATCAATTAATGTGTCTGCAATGACAATGGGTGGATACTGACAAAGCAAGGTCAACCTAGTTTCCCGTACTAGGTCCTTCATCCTTCTTCCTTCCCTTTTCCCCCGCGAGTGTTCTTCACCATCGCAGAAATATTCCGTAGGCCTTCTACCCGGCTCAGTGGACCCTTCCCGACGCTCCGACAAGCCTCGCGGCCGTCAACACAGCCTCCTTTCTCGGCTCGTCTCGAGCCGCCTCGCTTCGAGCCATCATCATAGTGCTTTGATTGGCCTCCCGATCGCACTTGCCACATAATCGCCTATGGCATCGCTGCACGATTCCCGTGGTTAGCCCTCACTTCGTCCTCCTCAAGGTCGAGCCGTCCAGTGTGATCAACACCCAACAGCCTCACTCCGTCTCCACAAGAGAGCCATATGTGTCTCCCCATACACTCTTCATACCCTTCGATATACTGCCGACGTAATCGGTGCCATCTCTCCGTGAAAGAGAACCTCGGCAGAAAGGACGTATATTGCCACCACCGGGTGATCGCCATAGCGTCGAAGGATCCTCCATCCGCAGAGATCCCACCTCAAAGGTAGCAAGATAACTCGATCGTCCGCTGGCACCTGCTCCGGCCTCGTACCGTCGCAGTAACCAATGATGGAATATAGAAAGACGTCTCGAGACAGCCCCGACACTCGACGATCAATAGACCCTCCCGAGCACTCCTGCAAATCCAGAATCTTCCAATGGGGAACCCACCATCGCAAGTGATGCGTGCAAAGTCTCGGCCATCCAGAGCTCCACTTCACCGATTACCTCCTATCACCAGAGGACGCCGCGAGAAAGACCAAGCGTCACAGACATTGGGCACCTCGTGCATCATCTGCAGCCTCTCCCTCAACCACATGGCCAAGCATAGCGGGACTCCCTCCCCACATGTATCGGGTACCGGTCGCCATCCGGCCTATGCGCCGTGAACGTCTCGCCCAAGACCAATGGCACGATGTCTCCCCACTCCGGCACCGCTCACCAGTGTGTCCAAGACACTATGATGGCACACACCTGTAGACGTGAATGTGAACAGAGTAGCAATCGCGCATGCAGCAAATGCGTCCCACGAAAAGACGCTCCCTCAACTCCGGCAAATCCTCGGCCTTCCGAAATGTCAACGTAATCGGTATCCCGTAGCAAAGATCCCGCATGCTTCTCCAAATGAGATACCCAACAAAGACACTAGCTTCTCAACAAAGGGCCATGCCACCAAAGCATACGGAAGAACTAGTCGTTCCAGTCTCAGTGTCCTCCTGCATGGCCCTAAATCTTCAAACGTAGGAGTGACTTCGTTGTACGAAAAGCCGTACACGTTCCTCCTTACGTCCCGTAACCGAGACGCGGCTCTCAAAAGATCCCAATCCGGCATGAGCTCCTTCAAAGCCCAAACAGATTTAATCCCGTAATGACCTTCGAAAAACCTTTTTGTTCTCGCCTCGTGTGGTTCCGTACCCACGATCGAAAGTTATCCAAATATCGCTCTTGCATCCGAGACGATAACTTGGGAAAGGGAGCCATGTCGAAGGTGAAGAAAACCTTAAGAAAGGGAAAAGAATTCAGCGTAATGAGCAAAACAATGCGCAATTCTTACAAATTGCAAAGCCGAAACCGCAATTTAAAGAATCTGGAAATTCAATTCTAGTCCTGGGACTTCTCTGCCGATTGACTTGGTCAACTCGCAACAATGCCTTAAAGTTGGAAACATTTCCAAACCATGCCTCGTTCACTCTTATGAAATCTCGCGTGCCTCGCCCGATTTCATTCAACCAATGTCAATATCCCTTTCGCCCCGGCTCGTGCAACAAGGCAAATAATTAAAAATTAGTGCATACATGCTTAATTTTTGACCCGTTCAATTTTTAATGCATTTCTCCTCTTTATTTATTTTTGCTTAACCTATGTGCTTATTTGTCGATAATAACTGAAGGTGATCACAGAATAAATATGCGGCATGTGTTCCGCCTCACGGCGCCTTTTTGCAAATACGGTTCAAATCAAAAATTTGTTCTGACAAATACATGCATTTTGTCTAAACAAAATAGTAAAGAAAGAAAGCAAGAAAAGGGGACTACTCGAGTCCCGCTCGTCATCCGTACACTCGACGCATCGTCTCCGCGCCGCCGGATCTGTCGCAAACAGAACTCGCCGAACTCCTCCAAATGAATAGGCAAAGTGGCCTCCTGAGTACGCGAACTCGAGGACTCCTCTCGCGCCCGAGTGCGCAGAAGGAGCTAGTGCTCAATCCAACCGCTCCGCCCGCGAACCTGCCAAACCCCGAGTCCTCCACCACAACTCCACTCGGCGTAGCGAACCACCCGCCTAGACGGCCCCCGATCGCGGACGTCCCACGCTCCTCCGGAACCGCACCGCATGAACTCCACGAGCCTCCCGGCGTAGGCGAACCACCCGTCCACCAACCTCACGGCCTCATCAGTACGTACGGCGGATACTGCGAACCGTAAAAATCATCGTAAAGCGAATGTAGCACGTATGCATCATGTGGAATGCTCTATCAAATGCGTAAAATCAAAAGGTGACCGAAGCATCGAGCCGCCCTCCTCGGGTCATGTGGTCTCCACCGGGAGCAGTATCACAAGTCGCCTGCGGTCCGACCTCCCCTCTCTTATCGAGACCTTCGCCAGTCATCTCATCGACAACAGCAATAAGCCCGAACCCCAAGGCACGAACGCCTTGCAAATCGCCATCTCAGCGGCAACAGCAATAAGCCCGAACCCCAAGGCACGAGCGCCTTGCAAACAAGCCATCTCACCGCAACAAAGAATAAGCCCGAACCCCAAGGCGTAAACGCCTTGCAGCGGGCCATCTCATCGGCAACAAAGAATAAGCCCAAACCCCAAGGCACGAACGCCTTGCAAACAGCCATCTCACCGGCAACAAGAATAAGCTCCGAACCCCAAGGCACGAACGCCTGCAAGCCATCTCATCGGCGCAATCAAAGAATAAGCCCGAACCCTGGCACGAACGCCTTGCAAGGGCCATCTCTCCGGCAGAATAAGCCCGAACCCCAAGGCACGAACGCCTTGCAACAATCCTCTTCGGCCGTCCGTAAGCCCGAACGCTCATCCCTCAAAGCAGATAAAATCGGCATATAGCAATAAGCCCAAGAGGCACGAACGCCCTCGTCGCATAGCAACTTCGGTTTGAGGCGCCACACGCCTCGAAGGTTTCGAAGTCTCAGGTTCGTACGCCTCCCAATAGTCTCCATTCAGTTCCGATACCTCGCGAATGGTCTCCTCTCGTTCGACGCCTCCTAACAGCCTCCATTCAGTGTACATGTACCCCGCGAATGGTCTCATCCAGTTCGTACGCCTCCTAATAGTCTCGCCAGGTCAAGGTCCCAATGCGCAGCCCTTGCCCCTTTTCGAACTACGATCGGCTTGATTCCCGCTCGGGATACGTAGGAATCCTTTTTCACTAAGGGTCCACTCACCGGTGACCGCCCAGTCTCTTTCAAAGTAAGGCATCCCGATTTGGATCCTTATCTTTTTCAACGACCCCACCTCCTTCGGAGGAGACGTCGCCGAGGGGCTAGCGTAAGTACCCAAATCCGGATCGTCCAAATCCGTCGGAAAAGTTAACCGAAATCCGTTAACCGGCCCGCTCCAGTTAACCGAAACTCGTTAAACTCTCCGTTGCCGTGCCAACGAGACGTCCGGGATCGCCCCCGTGCATCCCGACGTCGAACCGTACTTAGCACGTGACATCTCACGTAAAAGTATGGCTTTCCCTGAAAAACGCATTTTCCGGCACTTTCCGGGGGCGTTTCGGACATTTCCCGGACTGTTATTTTAAAAAACGGACAAAACCGGGATCGGGGAACAAACTTCCACCTCAGCTGGTGACTCAGAGGGCACGTGGCAGCCATGCAACCTCCCTCTAGTCACCCTTCAATCAATTTCAAAGAGAAAAGACCAAAATGCCCCTGGTTTGCAAGCCAAGTCCGGCCGGACTCACTGTGCACATTTTCTGAAATTGCCAGCAAGTCCTTCAAATTCCCAAAATACCACAAAACCCCCTGGATTCAGGCCAAGTCCGTCCGGACTCCTACTGCAAATTTCACCTATAAATAGAAATGGCTGTCAAAGCCAAAAAAAGAGGATTTTTACACCAAAAATCACCACCCCCCACGGTCCAAACTGGTTTTCACCCCTCCCGAGCTCCCGTTCTGTCTCGATTCGCGTGAAACCTTCGTATTTCGATCAAATACGCACCCTACAACTTCGAAACAACCTTTCGAATCACTTTCCGTGTCCCGTACACACCTCCCGAGCCAAAGGAGTCGACCCTAGCCATAGGTATAACTCCCTCTCTCTAAATCTCCCGTTCCGTCTCGGTTTACGCGCCAGTGCTATAACTGTTTCGAACGTCGTTATCAAAATGTAGACGCCTCCGTCTAACGGGGTCCGATACGTTTTAGCCCCTCGATCCTCTTCTCTTTCCGTAAGAGAAGTAATCACGGTTTAAAACGGCGTTCCGACCCCGTTCCGTTTACTTTTATGTCATTTACAATTCCGAGCCGTTTGGCCTCGTTGATCGTCATTTACAATTCCGAGCCGTTTGGCCTCGTTGATCGTCATTTACAATTCCGAGCCGTTTGGCCTCGTCGATCGTCATTTACGAATCCGAGCCGTTTGGCCTCGTCGATCGTCATTTACGAATCCGGATCGTTTGATTCCGTTGACACCGCTTTAAATACTGTCATTTACAAGTCCGATCCGTTTGGATTGTGATAGTATTTACTTTTCAAAGTCCGAGTCGCAACCCGATTCGTTGATCGCATATCATTTAATACGCATTTTTCCCGTAAAAATCGTTAACAATGTAATGCCCGGTTCAAAATCGGAGTTCGTCCGTCGAACTCTCTTTCAAAACGCGCGAAATGACGTTCGGCCTCCGAACGCTCATCTTCAAACTCCAAGCCGCCATTTGACACTTAAAATCATTTAATACACATTTTTCCCGTAAAAATCGTTAACAATGACTCGCCCGGTTCAAAAAGACGGAGTTCGACCTTCGAATTCCTTTTCAACTCAAAGTCGACGTTTGCCACGCAAACGCTCATTTCAACTCAAAGTCGACGTTTGCCACGCAGACGCTCATTTCAAACTCAAAGTCGACGTTTGCCACGCAAACGCTCTTTTCAAACTCAAACCGACGTTTGTCATTCAAACGCTCGTCTTTTCAAAAGTCACCTAATCAACTTTTGTCATTCAAACCAAGATTAAGCTTGTCATTCAAGCCCCCATTTCAAAAGACACACACACACACACACGATTTCGAGAAAGGTAAAAAGACTCGTCATGCGAGGCGTTTCGGGCGATCTCGTCATACTCCACCCGAAACGTAACCTGACCTCCGAACCTAACAATCTCTGGTACAAAAAAGCTTTTTACTCGTTTTTGCTGCCAATAAAAATGATCCCCTTTTTCAAAAAAAGTCTTTTCCTAAGTTTTTGCTATCAATAAAAACGACACCTTTTCGCAAAAGCCGTTTCTCAACGTTTGGGCTCAAAATACAAAAACCGCGTGGCGACTCCTCATTTTGTTCCTTCCCATGAAGCGAGGTCTCAGACACCAACCCCTCCGCGAAAGACAACCGCCTTTTCCGCGCCCCCCGCCCGCGCGCGAAAAAGATCGGGTAATTTCAATGTGCATGCTTCTTTGTCTATCCCTGTCTATTGTGATAGCATTGCTGCTATAAGTATTGCCTCTAATCCTATTTATCATGCCAAGACCAAACACATTGAGCTTGATTGTCACTTTGTACGAGAAAAGGTTCAACATCAGCTTATTCTTCCCACTTATGTTTCCACCAAACTTCAATTGACAGATGTCTTTACTAAAGCACTTGGCAAAGATTTACACTGGTTCTTTCTTTCCAAGTTAAAGGTTTTCAATCCTTTCATACCTTTAACTTGTGGGAGGGGTATTGAAGATAAAGATTCAAATATTACACCAAGAATGGTTTGTGCTGCAGCAACTACAAACAAGGCCAGTGAGATCAATCACCGATTAGTAAAATGTTGGAGTTATGTTACTGCATCAAATACTGGTGAATGGGTTTGACACATTCAATATGTTGCACAGGGTCATTTAAGCCTTTCTACTTGTTTGATATAGGGCAGTTAGTAAGTTTGTTAGAAGGTGGTTCATGTATTACTATAAAGATAAATAAATTATCAATAAATATTGGTCAATGATTAGCTCAGTTGACAAAAAAATCAAAATGCGACATTTACTTATTATCAGAAGGAGCATGATTTATAATATTAAAATATACTTCCTTCGTCCAACTCGAAAATAAACAAATTTTTATTGTGGGTGTCTCATGTAAAAAGACACAACCAAAATGAAATTTTTTTTTTAATACTCTTTTTATTTATGGAACTCACTTGATATACTCATAATAATTATTCAATTACTATTTTTTTCCTCACTTTTTCTCTCCTACCTCACTTTTTCTACTCATAACATTTACTACACTACACACTCTCTTTCAATACACATAATTTTATATCTTTTCAAATAAAACAGATGGAATATATATACTCCATCCGTCCGCTTACAAAGTTCACACTTTCTATTTTGGGCGTCCGCTTACAAAGTTCACACTTTGTTTCTTTCCTAAAAAGGAAACCTTAAATCACTATTCTCTCCACTCATTCTCTCTCCTACATTATTTTAATACTCACAACACCATTATAATTTACTATTTCCTCCACTCATTCTCTCTCCTATTTTATTTCACACTCACAACACTTCAATATAATACTCCCTCCTTAATCCCCGCGCAAACAGTAACTGTGAATCTTCTAAGCGGACGGAGGGAGTATATATATATATATATATATATATATATATATATATATATATATATATATATATATATATACACTCCCTCCGTTCCATTACAAATCACACACTTTCCTTTTTGAGCGTTCCGCTACAAATCACACTTCCTAAAATGGCAAAAAATCTTTACTATTCCATCTACTCATTCTCACTCATACATTATTTTAATACTCATAACACCATTATAATTTACTATTCCCTCCACTCATTCTCTCTCCTATTTTACTTTTACACTCACAACATTTATATCATTATTTTTTTTCCTTAATCCACATGTTAACAGTAACTGTCTGGATTGTAACAGGACGGAGGGAGTATATATTTATTTATTTTTTCCATCCCGATCAAAGTCGGTCAAGCTTGTTAGTTTCCTTGTTCAATCTTACGATAATATATCAATTTAATCATAATATATCGATCCATCACATTATAGTGACATGAAACATGCAAAAACGTTATTAAAAGCAAAATGCTTTTTGTAGTAAAGGAGATGTTTTAAAATACGGTTTTAGG
This sequence comes from Adenophora triphylla var. japonica, assembly GCA_022495995.1. Classification (NCBI taxonomy): domain Eukaryota; kingdom Viridiplantae; phylum Streptophyta; class Magnoliopsida; order Asterales; family Campanulaceae; genus Adenophora; species Adenophora triphylla. The sequence goes on along the minus strand of JAFEMH010008082.1, from coordinate 34,185 downwards.
CGCACGTTAGGTTTCTTAAATAAATAAGACAATCAATATATTTATATGCTTTTATAAATATGTTAGTTTATATATATATAATAAATATTTTTATAATGGAAATGAATAGGTTAAAGTAAGTTTAATTACAAAATGAATAAGTTTTATAAATTTAATAAATGCATTAATTTTCTAATTAAAGAAGCTTATTAATGTGTGCTATTAGGAAATACGTTAGAAAAACGTTTAAAATTACTAATCGTGGACTCCATAGTACTAAATTATGAAGCCGATTCTAATGCCTTTTGTAGGGAAAGACGTACTCCCGTACTCCCTCCGTTACTGAAAGATTACTCCCTCCGTTTCTGAAAGATTGTCTCATTTGTCATTTTGACTTGTTTCAAAAAGTATGTCTCATTTTTAAATTTAGGCATGAATGTTAGTGCAAATCTACTAAGGTACAAGAAGATAAAGCTCTTCCTTAATAATTGCAAAATACTCCCTCCGTCCCAATAAGAACTGCCCAAATTTTTCTGTGCACGCAAATTAATAAAATGAGGGAGAAGTAAAAATGTTGTGAGTGTAATTTGAAAATAGGAGAGAGAATGAGTGGAGGGAATAGTAAATTATAATAGTGTTGTGAGTATTAAAATAATGTAGGAGAGAGAATGAGTGGAGAGAATAGTAAAGATTTCTTTGCCAAAAAAGGAAAGTGGAAGCTATTAACGGGACACCCAAAATGGCAAAATGGAAAGCTACTATCGGGACGGAGGGAGTATACAACAGGACAATCTTTTAGAGACGGAGGGAGTATTAAAAAATAAATGTACAGTGAACATCATATAGTACTCCCTCCGTTCCTAAAAGTTTGTTCCATTTGACTTTTGTTGAACTTTGACCACAAATTTATGAGAGATTAATCATGTTCATGAAATTCTAAAAGTTGTTGATGATAATATTATTAATGGTAAATCAATAGGAATTTTTAGAATTTCATGAACATAATTAAATTGTCATATATTTGTGGTCAAAATTCAACTAAAAAGTCAAATAGGACAAATTTTTAGGGAGGGAGTACTATATTTATGAAGCCGCTTCATTTTATCTCTTTCACTTATACATACTTAAAAGCTAATGATTATAAATTTAGATGTGTTATCTTTTACTTTATAATCATGTAAATTGATAATAATTCTATTTAGATGCATTATTTCTTATTAGCATTGGATTCCTTATGTTTTGTAATACCAAGTGGTATCAGAAAATGGCATGTAATATTCGAACAATGTCATTTATAATGTCACTAAATGTCATACATAGAATAGGAAAAAAAAAAAAATTAGAGTCACATTTTGAAATGCAATGGTGATTATATAAAATGACACTAAACAATGATCGTAATGCTATATATTAAGCGTAGGAAAAAAAATTGCTAGAATGACATTCTAGCATTTAGATATAAAATGGGTCTAAATTAAGGAAAATATATAATTGAGTAAGTGTTGTGAGTATGAAAAGTGAAATAGGAGAGAGAGTGTGGAGTAGTAAATAGTAAGTAGATAGTTAGTACAGTATGACAAGTGAATCTCGTGAATAAATAAGTATTAAAAAAATTACATTTCAAAATGTGTTTTTCTAAATGGGAGACTAAAAAAAAATTGTGTACTTTTAGGTGGAGCGGAAGATTTGATCAAGAGTAAAAATATCATTATATTTCTAACACAAATAGTATTATATTCATGGTCACATGCAGAACTACATGATCATTAATGGAATCCAATTAAAAATTGGGCATGATTTTTTTAAAAAATTTAATATAATAATTATATTTATTTTAATGTTTGAATTTGTTGATTAAAAATATATTTTTGAGGCCAAAATCTTGTAAAAAACTAATTTTTTGTAACATAAAAAAAACTAGTTTTAAAATATCAAGTCTAACTAATAAGAGTGATGAACGATTCTGAAAAATAATTTTTTTATAACATTTAAAAAAAAAAACTAATTTTTCACAAGAGTTACTCATTTTCGAGTGATACAAGTGAGAATTTGATAATGGGATTTTTACCAATAAATCCTTGAAATAAGGTGAAATTTATCAATAAAAACACACATTTTCTAAACTCGCCAAAAAGCCCCTCAGGCCTGTTATAATAAATATCCCGACCTTTTCTCTCTCTCTCTATACGCACATTTTCTCAAATCGGTTTCTCTATTTCTCTCACTATACGCATTGTTTTGCAGTCTCTTCCTCTCTCTTCCCAATCAAAACCTAGGGTTTCTGATCTCCCATACTCCATTGATGTAGGCAGGCAGCACCCCTTCTTCTCCGGTACCGGAGGCCTCTCCGGTGACAACATTTGCATACAACTACATCCCACACACACCTAATATATCTCCGGCGCCCTGTCCCTTCCTTCAACTTCATCAGATCTGACCGAATCTATCTTGATCCGACCGGATCTAAATCAAAAATTTATCAACCGGCCATTTCCAGAAAATTTAGTCGGCTTATCATTGGAATTGCCGGAGGAGAGCATCTGTGGTATGTTTGAAAACATCTTCTCCCAATTGTTGGATTGTCGCCATGGCCACCGGTGTCGCCGCCGCTCAACTACTGTAGCAGTTGTCCGACCACTTGACTCCGGTTCTAGCTTATCGCATTAGTTAAGGAAGATGATCGTGAATCCCCCAATTTCATTTAGGTGCCACCTTTGTTGAAGTTAACAAAGCCTACACCATTTGTTTCAGAATGAGTGTCTCTTTTAAAGTGTTTGTGAGTTTCCTTTTTGTTATTAATTCATTAGAATCACCTTTGTCAACTTAACTCTCTCCCTCTTTGATTAGTTTAATCAGAGAATGTTTGTATCAACTTAACCCTCTCCCTCTCTCTCTCTCTCACACACACACACTTGCATACTGTCATTCATAATGCCATTTACACACACACACACACTTGTTGTAGACGGTGATTACTGGCACGTGTGATGCTTGTGAATAATACTCATTCCGTATTTTCCTTTTGATTTATATCTAGTGGTATGATTTCAAATCTTCAATTTCATAGCTTAAACAGTTAATTATGTGTGAGTATTTTTCTTTTGATTTACATCTGGTGTTATAGTTTGACACCTTCAATTTCATAGCTAAAACTAAAATTAGTTTGAGTATTTTTTTTTATTTACATATGGTGTTATATTTCAAACTTTCAATTTCATAGCTTAAGCTGGTAATTCGTGTTTTCTCTGTTTAATTAATTTCTTACCTTTTTGGGTTGTTCTTGAAGGATGCGAGTTTGAGGCTAAATCTTAGTAATGGCAGTTCCAACAATGCTAGGGTTCAAACCCAAATTTAGATTGGCTGCTCTAGTCATTGTTTCCATTGGCATTGGTCTTGCTGGTGTATATGATTTGTTGAAGCCGATTTCAAATGGGTGTGTTATGACATACATGTATCCCACATACATTCCTATTTCAGCTCCAGAAAATGTGTCATCTGTTGTATATGATTTGTTGGCTGAAAAGTGTAACATTCAAATCCCATAGAAGTCCTGAACTATGTTCTCTTACCAATTTAACATTTGCGCAATGCCTTTTTATGTAATACGAACCATTAGATTGAATACTTGAGTATGGTGTATTTGAGGACCTTGCTTTGGTAAATTGATATTAGGTGTGAAATATTTGATGATATGATTTTGAATTTGAAGTCAGGAAACTAAGAACAAAAGAAAAAAAAGTGTTTTGATTGGGAAAATTTGATGTACAAGTGAAAGTGATTCACTTAAACTCTAACTGAGAAATCAATTTCTCAGTCGTTGTTATAACTGAGAAATTAGTTTCTCAGTTGTTTGTAGTGCTATGACAGAGAAATCAGTTTCTCAGTTGTTCATAGTGTTATAACTGAGAAATCAGTTTCTCAGTTGTTCATAATGTTATAACTGACAAATCAATTTCTCAGTTAGAAATCAATTTTATAACTGAGAAATCAGTTTCTCAGTTGTATAGTGGTATAAATGAGAAATCAGTTTCTCAGTTGTATAGTGGTATAACTGAGAAAATAGTTTCTCAGTTGTTCATAGTGTTATAACTGAGAAATCATTTTTATAACTGAGAAATCATTTTTTATAACAGAGAAATCATTTTTTATAATTGAGAAATCATATAACTGAGAAATCAGTTTTTATAACTGAGAAATAATATAACTGAGAAATCAGTTTCTCAGTTGTTCATAGTGTTATAGCGAGAAATTAGTTTCTCGGTTGTTCATAGTGTTATAGCGAGAAATCGGTTTTATAAGCGAGAAATCAATTTTTATAAGCGAGAAATCAGTTTGAAATAAGTTTTAATACCTAAGAAATCATTTTTTATAACTTTGAAATTATTGTGAAATCAAATCATAAAAATATGAAATTGAAAAATGTGATAATTAGTTTTTATAAGAAATCAAATCATAAGAAAAAGAGTCGATCTCTGGGCCAATTACAGTAGGCACATATGCATGAATACCCTTAATTTGGGACAATGGGACATGATTAAGAGCAAAGGGAATTCTGTAACTTACATAGAAAAAATGACACTCATTTGTGAAAAAAACCTTTTTTAGGGATGGAGTACTGTCACATGATTTAACGAGGCATCCATTCAATGAGGCAGGTATTGTTAGCAATTAGAATAAATGACAGGCATGCCAAATTTTTGCAGCTTAAACAGAGGTTGGTCAAATCATAAAGTTATAAAGTTGGTTTAATAATAGCCTAAGGACTTATTGGCGAATTTATTTGGTCTATAATAGCCTAAGAACTTATTGGCGAGTTTTGAAAATGTCAGTCCTTTAAGATAGTATTTACTTGGCTGAAGGATGTATTGGTCAAAGCCTCTTTGATAATTACACGGCCGCAATTTGAGGAGTTTCAAAACCTCGTCCATTGATTTAGTGATAAATGACCAGATTTTGGGAAGGAGAATTTGATAACTCCACGGGCCGCAGCCTTCGGATCAGAGGCCTGCCAATTTGTGGGGTTTGCATTTGGGCCGCCAATATAACCAAATGATATGTTATTGCAATAATTACTTTGCCATTTGGGCCGCCAATGTAACCAATTGCTATGTAGTTTCAATTACATTGGCCCAAATTGTACTCGAACACTATTTTTTTTCCACATCTTTGCTAGATCAACCATATCTTATATGGATATCATTGATTTCGCAAGTGAAACCTTGTTTAATCGAAACAATTTTATTTTAAAAAAATTGGGCTTTTTTTAATTAATAAATGACTTAATTTATTACAAGAATGACACTTTAATCGAATGTATATCTAGTTCAAAGAACTACTCTTAAAGTTCTCATGGAGTGATTTTGTTATATAATCAAGTCTCACTCTATGTTTGGATAAAGACTGTTTGGGCCTAATCAAATGTCTCATTCCAAATCGGATCAATTTTTTGAACATATTAATTACGGAAAAGTAAAGTAGGAGAGATGTGTTGTAAGTATGAAAATTAAAAAGTAAAATAGAAAAGAAAATGAGTAGAAGAAGTAGTAAGTTGATTGGTGTTGTAAATATAAAATAAACTAGTAGAGAGAATGAGTGTGAGAAATAATAAAAATTATTTTCCATTTAAAGAAATCCGGTTTGAGGTGAAACAAACGAAAATGGCAAAAAGCCCGATTTAAAGTGGGATGGTGAGAGTATTATTTAAATATTATTTCAACTTCAAAATTTATCATATTCCCTTTGTCCCAAAATAATAAATTAATTTCTAAATATGCCAATAACATTTGTACAATTTCACAAATAAGCAAGCAGACAATAAATACATCTCTAGGAAATGAATTTTAAATGCATATTTATAGTTCTTAGGGTGGGTATATTTGATCAGATGTAGCCAAAATTATTAACCACATCCCCACACACACACACACACACACACACACACACAAGCATCACAAAATACAATGCACCGAAAAAAAATTCAGATCCGCATGATAATAACCATTTGTTACATCATTACGTTACAACGAATTGGACGGCAACAATGGTTTCGAATCTGTCTTTGGCGTCCCAGTCATGAGAGCATGAATTATAATTCGAACCTTACCATCACTGTCGGGTCGCATGTGTGAACATAGTACACTTGAAAGGCTTTGACACTAGTGTCTTGTTCTTGGTAGTCACCAAACAATTACTCTTTTGGTCCCAGAAAAAAAAAGGATTTTTTTTTTAAATGTTCCTAAAATATTGTTATTTTAAAAATAAAAAATAGTCATAAAAACTTTATACATTTATTTTGGGTCAAATGTTTCACCTAAAATTGTATGTCAAATTTAAAGAAAAATAAAATTGAAACATAGAAATAATTGTGCATCAAGGACTTGTCTTTTGTCTATCTCGAATTGGAGAAAGTGTACAAAATTTCTTGTTGGGCTACTCGTCAAACTTCTCCAGCCATCAATGATAAAGCTAGTAGTACTCCATCTTCACATAATTTTACATTAAAATCTAAAAAGTAGGCAATATATATGTACAGTTGGAAACCAAGAAGGAGATAGGAAAAATTCTATTTCTAATCTTGTTACAAATATTTACATCCTTATCAATCCCTAAGATTATTCAAACAACTTGATTTATATCAATTCCTAAAATATCGCTAACTAATTTGATATATATACACATAAACAAGAAAATGATATATACAAAATGATAAGAAAATATATCCCGAAATACACGGGAGAGATCTCGTAAATTCGAGAACCATACGTGCTCCTAGAGCTGGCTCTCCTTGGGAGCTAGCGCTCCATCAGGGTGCCCCCCCTATAAGGAGTTTCTTCCTGGTGCCCCTTTTGTGTGCTCCTAGGGGCGCTCCTTCACTCCCAGGCGCTCCTCCAACACCCCTATCAGGAGCTTCTTTCGAGCGCCCCTTTCGGGCCATCCTATGGGCGCTCCTTCCTTCCCCAGGGCACTCCTCCAACACCCTTCCTCAAGTTGGAGCGTGAAGGTCACAAACGCCCAACTTGCCAAGTAAGATTGTGAATTGTCGAGTCTCAAACGCCTTTGTAAGTACATCTGCTAAATGAGCAGAAGTGTAAACATATTTCGTAAATATGAGGCCAGACTGAATGGCATCAGGTACAAGGTGACAATCAACCTCGATATGTTTGGTACGCTCATGAAATACATGATTCTGTGCAATGTGAATAGCCAACTGACTAGCACACGAGAGAGTCATAGGAGCTGAAAGAGTGATCCCAAATGACAGCAAGAGACCACGCATCCATATAAGTTTACACGTCGCGTTTGCCATAAAGCGATACTCAGCTTCGGTAGAAGAGTGAGCAATGGTGGTTTGCTTCTTAGTCTTCCACGACACATAAGAACTACCCAAGAACACAAAGTACACCGTCAAGGAACGACAAGGGGGCAGCTAGCCTAGTCAGAGTCACAATAGGCATATGGTCGAAGATCCAAGTTGGCGCACAATAAAATGCCCTGGCCAGGATGGCCCTTAAGATAGTGAACCACTCGTAAGGCCATATACTAAAGAGCAAGCTTGGGTTTATTCATAAACTGTGCAAGAATATGAACACAGTAAGAGATCTGTCTTATTATGGTGAGATAGATTAAACGTCCAATGAGACGTCGATGGCGTTAAGGGTCAGACAAAAAATCGTCGTGTGTCAAAGCCAACCGATGATTCTGCTCGATAGAAGTATTCACCGGACGTGCTCCAAGAAGAACGGTTTCAAAGAGAATATCAAGAGCGTATTTCCTTAAGGAAGATCCCATTCGAGTGGCTTACAACCTCTATTCCCAAGAAATACTTCAGGCGCCCAAGATCTTTCATTTTGAAACAAAAACATAAATAATCTTTAAAGTCATTAATGGCAGCGGAATCATTACCCTCAATGACTAAAACGTCAAGATAAACCAAGATATGTATGTCGATGTCGTCCTTCTGATAAGAAAAGAGTGAATAGTCTGAGTACGATTGAAGAAAATCGTACTTTTTCAATGTAGCAGATAGCTTGGCAAACCAGCAACGAGGCGCCTGACGAAGCCCATACAAGAACTTTCAGAGCTTACATACTTTGCCGGTCATATGGGGTTGATATTCCAAGAGAAACTTTATATATACCTCCTCACTCAAATCTCCATGTAAGAAGGCATTGTGAACGTCCATTTCATGATGTTCCCAACCACGAGCAGCAACAATAGCAAGAAACACTCGCACTGTAACTTTTTTAACAGTTGGAGGTTTCTTTGTAGTCTATGTCTTCCACTTGACGATTACCCAGAATCACTAGTTGTGCCATGTATCGTTCCACCGTTCCATCTACCTTATATTTGATTTTATACCCCCATTTGCTCTCGATAACCTTTTTACCGATAGAAACATCCACAAGATCCCATGTCCCATTTTGATCTAGAGCATCAAGCTCAGTGTTCATGGTTGCCCTCCACTCTTTTGACTTTACAGCATCTGCAAAGTTTCTAAGCTCAACATCTGTATCAATGGCGGCCAGAAAACAGCTATCTAAAGAAGAAAATTTAGTGCAATTGACAAAATATGATAAAGGATATCGATTACCTGAAGACTTGTTTAGAGAGGGTGGACTGGACGAGGGGCTAGCTCGAACATTGTGTGTCTTAGATGTGATCAAATCATACTCGGCGCTTGAATATCGTGATGAGGGAACATTTTTATGTTTTCCTCTACCCAAATTATCAAATGTTTCCTTTGTGGTAGGTACAAGCATTTCATCTGTATCATGCTCAGTGGTAGGCACACGCCTCATTAATATGGTTATCAGCCACAAAAGGCGCCTCAGTGTTAGGCACATGCGCCTCATCAGTGTGGTCATCATTAACGAGAGGCGCCTCAATGGGAATTTCAACCTCTGCGCCTTGCTCATAAGCATCGGTACCCCCAATATCTGTCCCATTAGGACTATAAAAATTGAATTAGGATCAATAACCTCTTCATTTGGACTATCACTCTGACCAAAGAAGGGGAATTCCGATTCTACAAAAACGACGTCACGGTATTTTCCTTAAGATCATACAATAACCATCTTTTCTTACCAAAAGGGTAACCCAAAAAAACATACTTTCGACTTCGACTAGCAAACTTATCATTATCATGACATGAATAATGGGCATAACAGAGAGAACGAAAAACCTGAATGTGTTTATAAGTTAGTACTTTGCCAAAAATGATTTCATACGGAGTTTTCCCATGTAATATATTTGAAGAAGTGCGATTAATCAAATACCCATCCGTCAAAACACACTCACCCCAAAATCTAATTGGCAAACCAGCTTGAAACTGTAAGGCACATGCTATATTCAAAATGTGACAATGCATTCTTTCTACTCTCCCATTTTGGTGTGCGAATACATGTGGTATGATACACAATTCCTTTTTCAGCAAAGTACTTTTCAAGACATGATAATTATTTCCCATTGTCACTTCGTACCATTTTAACACGTTTATTAAACTGACGTTCAACCATGGCAAGATCATTTTTCAAAATTTGAGGCGCATCACTTTTTGAGTTTATCAAATATACCCACACAGATCGAGGGCAGTTATCCAGAATAGTTAAACAATAAGTTGCTCCACACAAAGCATACGTCCGATAATCACCCCAAAGATCAACATGAATTAAATTGAAAATCACTTCAAAATTGCTCTCACTAGGCAAAAATTATATCTACTTTGTTTGGCTTTGCAACAAATTTCACAAACATCTTTATTAGCATTATTCCGACTAACAAAAGGAAGCAAACTAACTACTTTACTTGATGGATGTCCAACCGTTGATGCCACAACTCATGATTCTCAAGTTTCTTAGCGCTGCAAACTCGTGCTTCGTTGGACTTCCTAAAGTAATACCGCCCCTCTTTTTGTCCACCCGCACCAATCAACATTTTCGAGGTTCGGTCCTGTTTTACACAAAGTTTGTCAGAAAATTGCACAAAATTATTTGAGTCACAAGGTAACTGAGAGACAGACAACAGATTTCAATTGAATGATGAGCATATAACACCTTTTGCAGAACAAGTTTAGGCCCAATTTTAACATCGCCTTCTTTTGTTGCAGCGATGTACTTCCCATTAGTGAGTCCTGCTCGGCTGCATTCAATGTTACGAACATTGCCAAGCAAGGCAAGGTTTTCTGTTATATGCCGATTAGCCTCGCTATCCACTAACCAAAGCTCATTATTCATCTTACCATTCATGCGCTCATTACTTTTAACGTTGGTTTGAACCATGGCTTTGAAGCTGTTCCATTGTTCATTTATGAGTCCCAAGAGTTGAGCATGTTCTACATATGTCATCCCTACTCATCCTTATCATTCACTTGTACAGTGTTGGTTCGAGCGCTAAAAGACTCGCGCCCTCTCGCTCCTCTAGCGATTGTCGTGGCATTCTACCCTTTCTTTCCCTTTCCATTTCATGAGGACTGCTCGCCCCACCGTTCTAGATATCCCACAAGCTTGAAACAAGATTCAACTTCGTGTCCCTTTTTCTTGCAATGTCCACAAGTAACATTGCCCATCTCTTTGCGCTCCTCCCTGGATTTTGGACCCAGTGTTGGTGCGCACCATAAAGCACATAGGTTCTTAGTACTCCTCTCGTGTGCTCCCTTTGACATGCTCCTCTTTCACCAACATTAAATATACTTTGTTTACGTTGGAAAGAGGCTCCGAGTTTAGAAAATTTGATTTCACATTCTCGAACTTAGGTGTCTCGAGTCCCATAACAAACTGGTGTACTCGTTCCTCCTCCCTCCGTTTAGTGAGCATTAAGTTGATCTCACATTTGCATTCGGTGCAAGACCACACTAGAACCTTGTCATAGTCATTCAATTCATCCCACAGTTTCTTAATCCGACCATAGCTAGTAAGCGTCCAAGCTTTCATTCTTCTGTTGTTTACAATTGGCTAGGTCACACTTAATCTGTTTCACCCTTGGACTATTTCCAACCGAGAATCTATGCTCCAAGTCACCCCACAAAATCCTTGCCTACTCCACGTAAGTCACCGTGGATCAAAGATTTGGTTCAATACTGTTGAAGATCCATGACATCACTTAAGTTTACCGTTCGCTAAAATTCTAGTTCATCCGCCTTTGTTGCACGGTCAATCATTCCATGAATGAACCCATATTTCATCTTGGCTCTTAACGAACCCTTGAAAACACGAGCTCATTCTTCATAGTTTTCTCCTTTGTTTAGACATGAGTGAGAATATCTCTGTTCTAAAATTCGTGCGCCTAAACCGCCTAGGCCCCGTCTAGGCGCTAGGAGGTCATAAAACGCCACGCTTAATTTCAAATCCGCCTAGATCCGATATAAACACAAATTGCATTAAATTTCCATTAAAATGTCGCGATGAACTTCAAATTTGTCTAGGATCCCGCATACAAATTTTAAAATTAATATTTTTCAGTTGAAAAATGTATTAAATTTATTATTATATGCATTTAAATTCTTCATTTGCATATTTTTGTGATATTTTCATCAATATTTCATTAGAATATTATAAATTATGTCTAATTCTCGGTCCCGCCTAGGCCCCGACTAAGCCTCGCCTAGGCCTCTAGGCGCTAGGGGATATGGTTATATACAGAGAAAATTATATACAGGGAACGAAATATTCCAACGCTGTCCTTGCCCGTCTCGTGTAAGTATACACGAGATGTAATCTATAATCTCGTGTATATGTACACGTGATGACTCGTGTACGCACACGAGATGTCTCGTGTACATATACACGAGATTATAGATTACATCTCGTGTATATGTACACGTGATGACTCGTGTACGCACACGAGACACATCTCGTGTGAACTCATACGAGACTCATCTCGTATGAACTCACACGAGACACATGCTTTCTGCCTCTAAACCCAGTTCATACGATAGGTTTAAATTACCTTCTTTACAGGCACGGTGCTAGAAGAAGCTCCGACGGCGATGGCAGTGGCGATAGCGGCGGCGCCAGCTCTGGCAGGGACCTTTGGAATTTTTACTCTAGCCATTTTCGTTGTCGTCTTCGTCAATCGTCGTAAGAGAGAGACTGGAAAGAGGGAAAATTGAATGAATGAATAAAAAAAATAGGTATATAAAAGGCAATTTTGGTAATTTACTTCCCTGGATATTTCGTTCCCTGTATTTAGTATTTGCCGCGCTAGGCCCAGTTCCGACGCCTAATGTCCGCCTAGCGCTTTTTAGAACCTTGGAGAATATGTCTGGTATTATCACTCGATGAGAGGAAGTAGAGGGTTCTTTGCTCATTACTCTCAACAGCCATTTGCATTGAGTTGTGTTTAGGTTTAAGGTTTTTCAAGACCACCGCTCTAATACCAAGTTGAAAACCAAAAGGGAGAGAGGGAAGAATTTTCTCTATTTATTCTAATGCTGTGAACGGCTATTTATGCAAGCTCAAGATCTAGGTCTAATCTTGTTACAAATATATTTACAATCCTTATCAATCTCTAAAATTATGCTAACAACTTGACTGATATCAATCCCTAAAATATCACTACCTACTTGACATACATAATACACATAAAAAAGGAAATAATCTATACAAATTGATAAAAAAAATTATATCCCGAAATCCACAGAAAGAAATCTCGTAAATCCAAGAACCATACGTGCTTATAGAGCAAGTGCTCCTTGGGAGCTAGCGTTCCATCCGAGCGTACCCCCTATCAGGATTTTCTTCTGGACGCCTCTTCTGTGCGCTCCTAGGAGCGCTCCTTCACTTCCCAAGGCACTCCTCCAACATCCCCTATCAAGAGCTTCTCCTGGGCGCCCCTTCTGTGCGCTCCTGGGGCGCTTCTCCAACATATGCCATTATATATTTAGTACCCAACGCCCGTTACAATCTTACTGATTCATCACCCATTATTGAGGCATGGGATTAACATTTTTAAAGGTTTATTGTATAAGGATCTTGTTTCATGCATTGGTTTAGGCCTCTCAGCCAAACCAAAAAAAATCCATAAATACTATTGAAATTGTTAAAATTTTATATAAATTCACACTACTACTTGGTCAGTTTCAAAATGAATTTTAAAAGATGTTCAAATTTATATTCAAATTTTAAATTTACTTTTTATCAAACAAATTTAAATATCTTTTGAACAATTATTTTGGGACAATAAAGGTGAACGGTATAAACCGAGATACGAACATGGGCTTGTTCGAGCTGGGCCCAAATGGATTGGGCCATAAACATAATCCAACACACAAGTATCGGGGCCGAGGAACACTTTCCTCGTATGACGAGGATCATCCACCTCGACCTTATATCATCATGTTTGTGCCATCATACTCTGAGATATCGCCAGGTGACGAGGAGAGAAAAGTTCTTACCTCGGCATATCATAAAATACCAAGGAGATAGATTTGTTTACCCCGGCATGTTACCTTGCCGGCCAAGCACCAAATAACGAGGAAGCAGAATCATTCACCTCGGCCTACTTGCCAAGGCCGAGATAAAACATCTCTGTTCCTCGGCGTTCCGGCTAGCAGATTACACAGTCCTTATCAAACAAGGATTCTACAGTTATGATCCAATCAGGATTACAATTATCAACACCAATCCAAGTCAAACAATGACTCTTTAGCAGATATAATTCTCTTAGGATTATATCTTATCTCTTTACAAGTTCACTTCAACATGGATTCTATCAATCCATCCCTATAAATACAAGGCCCATGGCTCATTATTTGGTACGTTACTTTTTACATTGCAGAAACTCTGTCAATTTGGTTTCTCACATACAAACCGTGAACTTACTCTCACGCCGGAGGGCCTTTAGCCGGATCCGCCCCGGCTTAGTTTACGTGTTTTCTCTTATTTTCAGGCCTTGTAATCACCGGAGCATTCATCGCTTGGATTTGGGCTGATTTGACGATTTTGGCATCATCAATTGGTTCCATTGCCGGGAACTCGATTCAAACACCCTTTGTTTGGCCTGGAATAATCGCCTGAAGCCCGTTTTCTGCCGGAAATTTTCTAGTTTGAACGGAATTTTCTGGACCGTTTTGGGCTCTGTTTTTGATTCGGCCGGAATCTGCAAATTTCCGCCGGAATTTGCCCAGATTTGGTTGAAATCGTTTTAAGCGTTGGAATTTCGTCCCAATTTTGGCCCAAAAATTTGGCATTGTCAAATTTGCCAAATTAAAGTCTCTTAGTTTGCGTCAAATTCTGCTCCGAATTTGATTGGAAATTGTGATTTTGGGATATTCGCTTAAATTGGTAATTTGTTGATTGATTTGCTATGGACGGACAATCTGCAAGTGTTACAGCTGGGGAACCAACCCAAGTGGCTGGGGTGAACACTGGAGCTGAGGAGCTGCCTCCTCCTCCTCCTCTACCTCAGCCAGACGCCCCTCCTCCCCTCGCCATGACTCTTCGTTCCAAGGGTCAGGCGAATGCCGAGGGAGAGGGTGCCGAGCTTCCTCGGCCCACTCGTACTCGTGGGAAGCAAGTGGGAAGGAAGAAGACAAAGAATGCCGACGTCGGTCAAGCAACAGGAACTCCACCCGTTGACCGACGCTCTTTGTTACATAAGCAAATGGAGACATTGCAAAGGATGTATGAAACACAGGCTGCTCTTTTGCAATTGGACCCAGAGCATTCCATGGCTGAATTCATTAGGCCATCTATGGGCAACCCTCTCGCAAGGGAACAAGGTGAGCAACGAGCTCCTCTCCTCAAGACCGCTGAACTACCAAAGCAAGCACCCCGGGAACCTACCCGTCCTCGGCATGACAGTAAGAAGAGGGATCAGGTAGTTGACCTGAGAAGCCAATTGACTCCCAGGGAAGATGAGGTGAACTCAAGGGACCTAAGGACAAGGCTCAGTCTGAACAGGCGAATGTCACCACCTCGTCTAGTCATAGCACCCCGGCGTCCTGATTCTCCTCGTCCTCGTCGATCCCGCCATGATTCTCCTCTTCCTCGGCATCGTCGGGATTCTCCCCGTCCCCGTGTTCGTGAATTTGCTAGGCCGAGGACCCCGGAACCATATAGGATGATACTTGGTGGCCAAGACCTGGAACTCAAGCGTGATAAGGCCCCATCCAAACGGGACATCCACCGACATGACGCGGAGCACAGTAGGGTGAATGATCGCACCAAAGATAAATCCATCAGAAGCTCCCAACGAAGCACCCGCTCAATGAGTGACAAGGGAGTGGAAACCAAACAATGGGAGCTGTTGAAGCAAAGACTGGATGACATGGAGATGGGAAAGAAGTTCAATGATGATGACTATGACTGGGCAACTCGTCCGTTCTCCTTGAGGATAACTGCGGCTCCACCTAATCCTCACCTCAAGCTCCCAAATTTTGAGAAGTACAACGGCACCACTGATGCAAAAGACCACATGCAAGGCTTTGAACAAACCATGAATCTCCTCACCACTGCTGATGACTTGCTCTGTAAAGCTTTCGCGAGCACCTTCTCCGGAATAGCTTTGACCTGGTTCCGTGAGCTTAAAAGAGGTAGCATCGATTGCTGGAGGGGCATGAGGAGAATGTTCTTGGACCACTTTGCCACTGCTGGTAAGAGGAAGATGAGGCTGGCCGACTTGGCCAACATTGAGCAGGGAAAGGGAGAGACCACCCTCAGCTATTATAATCGGTTCCGAAAAATGGCAGACCAGGTTGAAGAGAGCCTCACTGATAGGGAGGTCATTGTTTGTTTTAACTCTGCCTTAAAATCTGGTCCCCTCGTTTATGAACTCTCAGCCCGGGAACCTCAAACAAAGTCCGAACTATACAAGGTGGCTTATGCCATTTCCATGGCTGAAGATAAAACAAAGAAAAGGGGAGGCGACAAGAAAGAAACTGAAACGACGGGCACTCGCCAGAATGACAATGGGAATGTGTGATGATGTGTGCCATTCGCGGGAAAATTCGATTTTTGCGTTTCTTTGAAAAACCAAATAAAACCGGAAAACGGAGTCGCCACGCCATTTTAATTTTGAAGGCCAAAACTTTGAAAAAAGCCCGAGATTAGAGATTTAGGTTCGGAGGTCATGTTACGCGTCGGGAAGGACGTTAGTGTGCACCCGACGCGCCTCGTAAAACGAGTCTTCCAAGCTGAAAATCATTTGTGTGTGTGTGTGTGTGTGTTTTGGCCAAAATAAGTTGAAATTCAGAAAAGTAAAAATTGGGATATCTTTTTAAGACTTTAAACTGATCCCATGATTTTTTGGAAGATTTTTGGATTGAGATTTGGTACTCAAAAGACCTTTTGAAGTTGAGAGCCATTTCTGCCAGAATGAAAAAGGCAGTGGACCTTTGATTTTGAAAGGGATTCAAGGGTCTTAAAACTTCATAATCTGGATAAACTCAGAGAATGAAAGTTGTTCTAGACACCTCAAATAAGGTTTGTACGAAGGAATTTTCCATTTTGGAGAAGATTTGAGGGGTCAAAACCTTCTGGAAACCTCAGATATGAGATCTGGATTCCCAGAAGCTGATGAACTAGCCTCTGAAAGAAAATTTGAAAAGAGGAGTTTTACTCACCCAAAAAATAAAATAAAAATATGTCTGGAAAGCTCTGGATGTTGGCTACAAAAAGTATTTTGTAGTCAACACCAAATTCCAAGTTCATCTGTGTCCAAAAATTAAGACCATGGACTGAGGTCTGAGAAAATTGCTACTGGACAGCAACTTCTCAAGAAGGAGAATATGATTTTAAGGGGGGTTTTGCATCCATGCTTGTCCCCATTTCCCTAGGTTTTGGTTAGTGATCACTAGACATTTTAGTGGTGAATCAACTATACCAAACCATCCTTGGGGTACATTAGGACTAAGCATTTCATTTGCTTGGGAAGGGGAATTTTACCCTTTGAAATCAAGATTTTATGCTTGAAAATGGTTTTTAGGGTTTTGAAAATGAGTTTTCTTTGCAAGAAAGTAAGAAAGATTAAAAATAATGTTGATCTTTGTAGAAGATCATCCATGGAGATGGTCTTCCATGGTGATCTTCTTAGATCTAGAGCAAGAAGATGAAAGAACTACATTTTGTAGTTTGAAGATGCATGCATGGTTGAGATTTAGGGTTAGGAAGAGGAGAGTTTACCAATCTTCCTTGTGTTCTTGAGTGTTTGGCTTGAGTGTATGAGTGTTTAGGGCTTTAATATGAGAGTGAGTGGATGAGTATGAGTTGGGAAAGATTGGAGAGAAAAAGGTGACAATTCTTGTGAATTCTCACTGTTTTCTCTCTATATTTCGCCAGAGGTTCGGTGCAAAATGTGTTCTTCCTCCTTATTTTTGTGACTGGAGGGCTCAATTTATAGCCCTCTGAAAATTACATACTTGTCCGCGCGGATAGGGTCAGTAGGCGTGCACTGTTCATTAAATGCAGCTCCAGCTTTGGACAAGAAGAATATTTCTTTTCAAAATTCAAAATTAACAGCCAGTTTTTTGTTTCCAGCCATTGCCATTTTTGGTTTTCTTCTTTTGTTTTGCTTTTTGAGATTCTTTTTAAGGTTTAACCTTAAATAACAATGCCCATTTTACCCTTACTTTGTTAGAAATGTTAGGATAGTTAGGAATTGTTAGAAATGTTATAACTTTCGTTAATTTTCTAACGAAAATTCTAACAAGCTCAAATTGGAGCACTTACAGTAGCCCCTCGGCGACGGCGCTTTCGAAGGAAGCGGGGTCGTCGATAAGAGTAAGGCTCCATATTTGGCAGGATGATCGAATGATCGGGTGGCTGAACCTAGCGATAGGCTACCTACGTATCCCGAGTGGGAATCAAGCCAGTCGTAGTTCGGGTCTTTGACCTTGGAGATGATGGCGTTTAGGTGCCTCGAACCTGATGAGCGAGTTCTACAGTCGGCTGCTGGAGAGGAACTCTGCTGGGGATAAGAGATGACCATTTTCGGTCTGATGGCTATCCGCTCGGCTGGGGATAGGAATGACCATTTTCGGTCTCTGCTGGGGATGATTGCGATTTATCGCTTTCCTAGTGATAGCGTCTTAGGTGCCTCGGACCTTGGAGATGGCGTTTTAGGTGCCTCGAACCTTGAAGATGGCGTTTTAGGTGCCTCGATCCTTGATGATGATGGCTTTTTAGGTGCCTCGGACCTTGATGATGATGGCTTTTTAGGCGCCTCGGACCTTAATTTGAAATGGCCTTTCGGTGGACTTTGTCTGCTGCCGAAGGATAGGGTGACCGTTTTGGTCGAGGGGCTGGACCTAATGATAGGCTACCTACGTATCCCTAGTGGGAATCAAGCCCTTTCGTAGTTCGAGTTCTACTCGAGATTTCGTTGGCTTTTGGGATTCCGTTAACTTTGCTGGGGATTTCGTTAGCCTTTGCTGGGGAAAATCAGACGTATTCGCCTGGGAAATCGGTCTTACGTTTGACTGCCGGGGGCAATTTTGATGAAAGATACGGGATCTCGTTATCTTTCTCGGGGCACTCGGTCTTACGTTTGACTGCCGGGGGTAATTTTGATGAAAGATACGGGATCTCGTTATCTTTCTCGGGGCACTCGGTCTTACGTTTGACTGCCGGGGGCAATTTTGATGAAAGGTACGGGATCCGTTATCTTTCTCGGGTCACTTGGTCTTACGTTTGACTGCCGGGGGCAATTTTGATGAAAGATACGGGATCCGTTATCTTTCTCGGGGTACTCGGTCTTACGTTTGACTGCCGGGGGGTAATTTTGATGAAAGGTACGAGATCCGTTATCTTTCTCGGGTCACTCGGTCTTACGTTTGACTGCCGGGGACGATTTTGATGAAAGATACGAGATCTCGTTATCTTTCTCGGGGCACTCGGTCTTACGTTTGACTGCCGGGGAAGATTTTGATGAAAGATACGGGATGCACTCGGTCTTACGTTTGACTGCCGGGGGTAATTTTGATGAAAGATACGGGATCCGTTATCTTTCTCGGGGCACTCGGTCTTACGTTTTACTGCCGGGGGTAATTTTGATGAAAGATACGGGATCTCGTTATCTTTCTCGGGGCACTCGGTCTTACGTTTGACTGCCGGGGTGTGATTTTGATGAAAGATACGGGATCCCGTTATCTTTCTCGGGGAAATCGGTCTTACGTTTGACTGCCGGGGGTAATTTTGATGAAAGATACGGGATCTCGTTATCTTTCTCGGGGCACTCGGTCTTACGTTTGACTGCCGGGGTCAATTTTGATGAAAGATACGGGATCTCGTTATCTTTCTCGGGGCACTCGGTCTTACGTTTGACTGCCGGGGAAGATTTTCTTGACAAGGGGCTGACTTTGGTTAACTTTGGTTAACTTTGTCAAGTTGGGGACTGAATTGCAGAGTCCTGAAATTTTAAGGGGCAAAAGGGTCATTTTGACCCTTGCAATCCTATCCGCGCGGATAGGAGTGGAAAGTCAGGGGTATTAATTAGGGCCAATGCCCTTCCTCTTCCCCATTCTGTTTTTACAGAAAATTACGAGAGAGAGAGAGAAAATTCTGCAAATCCGCCATTTTTGGCCAAAAAGCTTCAAAAATCTTCCGATTTCTTCGATTTTTTGAGCAATGGAACACGGGGAAGGCGCTTTTCAAGGCCAGGGACGTGGCCCGGTAGCGGAGAGGCGATTGGAGCTCGTCCGAATGAGGAGGCATTACAATCTTTCGCAATCGGTTGAGGAGGAGCATTACCCCGATGCTTGGCAACATTGGGCTTCGGATCCGCATCTCCGAATGGTATACTTTGAAACCCTTCGATCCTCTTTGTTTATTCCTTGTTTGAAAACTTTGGGTGATTTTTGAATTTTTTTTTTTTTGAAAATTCGAATGATTGATGTTCTTGGTTTTGAATCTTGATTTTGATGCTTTGCATGTTGATGATGATGATGATTTTTTTTTTTTGAAATTGAATTTTGATATTGATGAATGATGATGCAATGCATGCATTTTGTTTGGAAAGAATGGGCATTTTGCCAATATGGGATGTATGTATGTTTAGGATATATATTTATTTTATTTTTTTTTTGAAAAGTGGGACGAATTTTTTTTTCTCCCGTTGCATGTAAGATGGATGATATGCATGTATGCATTTTTTTTTTGAAAATGGGACGGAGTTTTTACTTCCGTAGGAATGCACATTTTTTTTTTGATGAATGCATTGGGACTTGCTGAAAACTGTTTTCTTTCATGCGAGAAAAATGGGGCTATGCTCATTGTATGCTGTCATGCTGTCGAAATTTCTCTCTTTTTTTTTAATGTAAATGCAAATGCAATCTTTTTGACATTTTCTCTCTTTTTTTTTTTTACAGGGCGGAAACCGTTTTGTGACGGAGCAGCTGAACAAAATGAAGACTCGAGGATCGGTGGAGTCCGTGATTGACTTGTGGGACCGGCTTCCGGATGCGGGCCGAGGAGCTTTGCCGAGTCCGAGACAGATTGTTGTCGAGACGGGGCTCTGGGAGTTCGTCGAGTGTTTGAGGGGACTGGTCAAGTTCCCTAAGAGCAAGGGCTTGATGTTTGCTCTGGCGCAGCACTGGTGGGACGCGACCCACACCTTCCACTTCTTCTGGGGCGAGGCTACGGTTACGCCCTCCGATTACGCTGCGATTACGGGCCTGTCCTTTAATGGACGCAGCATTGAGTGGCGGGACGGCTACAGCGATGCTGATCTGCAGGCTCTTCTGGGATTTTCCCCTATTCCCAAAAAGGGGATGGGGATGGAGTATGCCGTGGTCTACGGCAAGATTGTGGAGACCATAGCGAGCTATGAGGCTGGGGAGGAGAGGATAGGCGCCGATCAGATTGCCAGGGCCTTCTTGTGGTTTGCTTTCTCGAGCACGCTCTTTGGACATGCTGAGGGGACGGCAGTCTTTGCCTTGTTGAGGTCCTTGGAGGACATGGAGACGGCCGGAGATGTCTCGTGGGGAGAGGCCGGGCTGGCAGAGCTTTACTTTGCTCTCGATAGGTACAGCCGGAAGGCTGTGAGCTCTTTGTACTGCTTTGAGTTTGCCCTGGAGGTATAAGCTCTCTTTTTGCTTTCCCTCTTTTTTTTTTGAGCACGCACTTTTCTTTTGCACTGGATTGATTGGATTTTTACCTTTCGCAGGTATGGGCGTTGGAGTTTTTCCACGTCACGGTGTGGCGGCAGCCGGCGGAGTACGTCGGGGCGTATCCGGCCATGCAGTCTTGGTCCAAGCATGCCCGGGAGAAGATAAGCTCCAGGGGGCGTACGACTCTCAGGTATGCGGATTGCCTTCCTTTGACGGAGGCCGAGACAGATGAGGGGATGATATTCTTCCCCTGGGATCGCTTTGAGGTGGCGCAGCTGAAGGGCGCTGAGATCTGGACTGTGCAGCGGAGGATTTTGAGAGGTCTGACCTGCGATGCATATTATCTGGGAGAGAGGGTGACGCGCCAGCATGGCGTGAATTCGCCTTTGAGGACACCGGTGGAGCCTCCCGCCGATATGATGCACCCGAGCGATCGGTCCGTGACCTGGGATGATTACCGAGCCGGCCAGCACTTCTCGGATTTCGTGGCGATTGAGCCATATGCGACATTCGTCTTGAGGAGGCTGAGGATGCCTCAGGTTCTGGATAGGGAGGGGCTTGGGATCCCGCGGTACCCTCGGACGGATTTTTCCTATATCCAGGATGGGGTCCGATTGAGGGTGCAGATCCCTCAGCCCGAGCGACTTCCACGAGCTTTCCGGCCTCGTCCGGGTATGAAGGTATGGCTTCACCTTTTCCCCTTCTTTTCTTTCTTTTGTTTCATCATCTTTAGCATCACCTCTTTTTTTTTTGACGCTTTTGCTTTTGTGCAGTTTTCGGAGGTGGTCGTCGAGAAGCTGACGAAGCAAGTGATCGGGGCCAAGAGATTCATCAGGAGGATGGTCGCTTGCGGGGCTCCTCAGGCTAGAGCGAGGCGACCACAGCCGGCGCGCTGCCAGACGGGAGGCTTCCCCTGATTCGCTCAGAGACTTCTTCAGAGACTCCTCTGCCTCCTCTCCTTGATCCCCGCGCACCGCCTTCGGATCACGTCATTCTCGGGGATCCACACGGCAGGGACACGTTTGGCAGCATGGCGGGTCGTCTTCGTACGTGCAGGAGTCCGACGCCTTCACCTTCGGATACGACTTTTTCGCAGATCTCGGCTTGCCCTATCAGAGCGTGCCGGTTGGTCCTGATGAGCCTCTTTCTGGAGACGAGGACGATTCTGAGCCCGAGATTTTCAGGGCTCCTGAGGAGGCGGGCCCGAGTCGCAAGAGGGGCCGGGGGCAGACATCGGGCGCTGGAGACTCCGATTGATTTTTTTTTTTTGAGATTTGAGATTGAGATTTAGATTTGTACAGCTTATGCACATTTTTTTCTCTTTTTTTTTTGGATGTAATAATTTAGGATTTTATTTATGTTTGCTTGTTTTTTTTTTTTTATGCACACTCTTTTTTTTTTTGGAATGTAATAATTTAGGATTTTATTTTATGAATGCAATGCAATATGAATGCAGTGTTGCATGAGCCTTGGTTTTTTTTTTGCAAGGGTGTTTGGTATATGGACTGGTTTGGGGAGGTTTTTGCACAAGTTTCGAGCAACCGGGACGGAATATTCCTCTTTTGGTGTAGCAGCTTGGACTGTTGCAGATTTTTTTTTGGAAAGCAATCCTATCCGCGCGGATGGGGACTGCATCTGACACTGTCCTTTAATTTTGGTTCAGACCTGGTCTTGCTTTATTTCAAATTCAAATATCCTCTTCAACCTCCAGTCCCAACAGCCATTTTCGGGGAGAAAGAGAGAAAAACCATGGAAAACTTTAGAAAAGCTCCATCAAAATTGTCCCAAGAGTCCCAAATGTCATTCTTCAACAAGTTCAAGGATTGGTCCCGGGAAATCATGCATGAGAGGAGGTTCTTCTTTGAAGAAAGATACAAGGTGAAGTGCTTATGGTCTCTCAAGGAATTGATTCCGGATTATGAGCTTTTGAGAGCTTCTTCATCATTTTGGGATACTAGAAGGCATGTCTTTTGCCTTTCCTTCAACGAGATTGTTCCGACTGTCGAAGAATTTCGGGCCTTGCTTGGAGGTCCGGAGGTGGAAGAGATAGCGGTTCCTTTGCCCGGAGGGGCTTCTTTTGTTGACAGATTGTGCGTCCTCCTTCATCTTTCCCCGGAGGAAGCGCAAGGTATGATCCTGGTCCCGATCATTTCGATATTTCCGGTCTTCCCGACAGATTTAGGGGCCTAGGTTTGGTGGATGATGCCTATTGGGATGCCTTTGCACTTTGTATGTTTGGCACCCTGTCATGGCTCATTCCTTTGGGATTTGCCATCGGTCTCGCTGGATGTCGTCGTCTCACCGTCGCGTGGTAGAGATGTCGTTCCTTTGATTCTGGGGAGACTCTTCATGCTCTTGACAGGCTGGCTACCGGAAGACGGCACATGCACGGGGGCCCGTTCCTCTTGACCCTGTGGGCGATGGAGCGCTCGGGGTTCTTCGGAAACCTCTGACATGATCAGGCCTTGGACTTTTGCCAGGAGAGGTGTTGATGTAGATTTTGATGATCAGGGCTCGTGGGAGCGTTGGATGGCGGGTCGAGAGCTGAAGATATCAGATGGTCGGTGCCTCATTGGCGGGTGGAGACTCGCAGAGTGCTTCAGGATGGGTCTCCGTGGTCATGCTTCCGGGGCTTTCTCAGCCCAGCTTCTACATTCTGGCTCTCTCAGTTCTGAGACAGCTTGGCCTGGAGCAGGTTCCTTTGGAGGGCTTTGATGATGTAGCCACCAGGGGTGGTGGCTCCTGCTTCCATGGATGATCCCTCGGTGTTTCCATTTCTTTCCGAGCATGGAGGTATGATGCCTTTCCTCCTCGGGTCATTCTCAGGCGTCCCGAGACCGGTGTTCCTGACCACTTGGTACCTGGATTGGATGAGAGGCATCTGGGAGAGACTCAGGTGGCTATTTTGAGACGGCGTGAGGCCATTGTGGGTGCGGAGGACCAGGCGCTTTGAGAGGAGGAGGGCCGAGGCGACGGCCAACCCTCATGACAGGAGCGGAGACGCTGTGACCGATTATGAGGCTCACGTCAAGAGACAGGAGAGGAGGGCTCCTATGCTACCAGCCAGGTTACAGGAGATGAGGGATGACGCCAGGGCTACTAAGGCCCTGACAGAGGCTGGTTTGACAGACCCTGCCCTATACCAGAGCTTGCAGGAGGAACACTGACATTTTTCCTGTTCAGAAAAAGAAGACTTGAAGGGGAAGAAGAGGGAGAGGCCAGCACGAGTGGCTTGGAGTGACTTTGAGGTTTCCGAGTATCCCTTTCTTGTCATGGCAGACACATTAGTTTGATTATGTATCTTAGTTTTCCTTTAGCAGTGTTGCCAGCCTGTAGGAATGAATCGGGCTTAGACTCATCAAAGAGCTTTTAACTTGTAATGAATATTTGAATGGCTTTAGAGTTTTTTGAGACGCTTTCATGGTCTGATCAATTGTATTGATGCCAAAGTATGGCTTTTATTTGTGCTTTAGACAGAATCGTTTCCTGTTTTGCCTACGTTCCCTCATTTTGAGGAGCTCAGGTCTTCGTAGTTCAACCTGGTGAACTCTTTTTTTTTTTTTTTTTTTTTTTTTTTGGTTGTTTTTACCTAGGCCGCCCTTTTCGGGTTTCTAACCTAGTTGGGTATTACTCTTTTTGTTTTTTTTTTGTTTTTTTTTTTTTGTTTTTTTTGGTGCAACCCTGTTTTTACCTAGGCCGCCCTTTTCGGGTTTCTAACCTAGTTGGGTATTACTCTTTTAGCACTTTTTTTTTTTTTTTTTTCTTTTTTTTTTGTTTTACGTGTAGTATCTGCGAGCCTTGTCACCATTCACTGGGTGTACAAAGGGATTTCCGTCGAGGTCTGCAAGTTGCATGGCTCCTCCGGAGAAGATCTTCTGGACGACATATGGCCCGACCCATACAGGCTCCCATTTGCCGAGGGGGTTGATACGGACTGGGGGCTTTTCTTTCAAAACGAGATCACCTTCTCGGATCTCCCGATGCTTTACTTTCTTGTCGAAGGCTCTAGCCATTCTTCCTTGGCAGGCCGGATGTGTTCCATGGCCTTCAATCGGCGTTCGTCCAGTAGGGCCAGTTCGTCATGGCGACTCTGGAGCCATTCGACCTCGCTGATCCGGCTTTCCAGCAGCATACGGAGCGAGGGATTTCCAGCTTGATCGGGAGTACGGCTTCCATTCCGCATGTGAGGGCAAAAGGTGTTTCCCCAGCCGCTCTGACTCATGTTCTGCAGCCCCAGAGTGCCAGGTGTAACTTCTTGGGCCAATCTGCCGCCGCAGCCATTTTCTGGATGATATTTTCCAGTCTTGTCGCGCTTCGACGGCTCCGTTGGTTCGGGGCCTGTAGGGAGATGACTTGTGACGGGTTATTCGGAATTCCGCCAGCAGTTTTTCACATTCCCCTTCGAAGTGGGATCCATTATCTGAGATGATTTCGGCTGGCAACCCGTATCTGCACATGATGTTTTCTTTGATGAAGAGGGCAACTTTCTTTGAATTGAGGATTTTGTAGGACTTTGCAGAGCATCCTTTTCGATTCCTTCGAAGAAATCGCCAATCTGCGTCTTTTAGGCTCTTCTGAGCTTCCCAAATTCATACTTGTCAAATCTCTTCGGCAGCTTGGGCTCGATTTTCCTCTTTCCGGACAACCTGCTTAAAGATTTTTTTTTGTTGTTTGATTTTTTTTTTGTTTAATGTGTCTGCTTCTTTATCTAATGAATTATTATTAAATTTTTTTTTATTAATTAATTCATCATTAGTTAAAGTGGCAATCAAGGGATACTCAGAAAGGTTCGTCATTTCATTGAAAACGAAAGGGAATACAGCGCTTGCTACAGACTCGTAGTCTTCAGGCGTAAGGCTATTAACGACCCTACAGACTCGACTTAACAGAGAGAGACTGGAGGACTTGTCCTAGATTGACACAAAGGGACGGGGGACCAATCCAAGCTTGGTGATCGTTTCCTCCTTGGTCGCGGACGGGCCTGAGAGAGTTTCCCAATTCTTTAGCGGCATCGCTGTTGGTGGCCTCATGACTCGGGAACTGTGCTGTTTTTGTTTTCCTTTCTCAATTGCCGCTATCATCTCTTGGACCGAGCCGAGATCAATCAGGTCTGGCATCTGGACTTCTTCTTCGAACAATTGCTGCATAATGAGACCATCCCAATCATCTGAGGGAAATTCCGTGGCCTTAGCTTTTGGCACTGCCAGTCGAATTCAGGTTTCGGATCTTCCTGGAGGCAGGAATAGTGGTTGTGAGCTTCTTGAGCTGTCCACCAGGTCAGGACGCCTTTGAAGGACACTCACTCTTCATGGCAGTGGCAGCCCTGGCATCTTGGGTAGGTCCAGGAACATTCTACGGACCGGGTTAGCCTTGGTTCCTCTGAACTTGTTGAGGCTATCCTGCAGCTTTAGCCATCCTGCCGAGGAGTGGGCTCTGTGATGTTTCCTGGTTGTGTGGGACCCTTTACAAAGTAGTCAGCCAAATTAGGACTTGAAGGGGAGAGATTTAGGGTTGTCGACCGGACCTTTCCTGTGGAGCTTCCAAATCTTTTTCCTTTGGAGTGTCCACTTGGGGAGGCCTCATATCCCAGGCCGTGCGAGTATTCCGCCCTTTCACCTCGATGAGTTTGTGAGTTCCTTGTTGGTGCTTCCCCAGACCGAGGCCAGGTAGACAGCTCATTTTTCTCATCATTTTCAAGACCGGTGGGATCTCATCCCGAGTGACCGTCAGATCTATGTTGCACACTTGGGCCTTGGGAGGCTCGACCGTGAAGCCCGTTAGCATGTGACCTTCCTCGTCATGTTTGATTTCCAGAATAGGTATTCCGCCCGCATCCGTGCCCTCTAAAGTGACTAAATCTCGAAATGGTCGTCAGATCCCCATTTGAGACGAATTTCACACACTGTGGAGGCTTGAGGCGACCCCTTTGACTTGGTGCAGCCAAGGTCTTCCCAGCAGAGCATTGAAAGTAATCGGGATGTCGATAACCTGGAATTCCACAGGTATCAATTTCTGTCCCAGTTTACAGGTCTAAAGAGGACTCCGAGGACTGCTCGGGATGTTGAGTCGTAGCTTTGACTGTGAGAGAAGAAGGCTTCAAGTCTGCAGTCTTGATATCAAGCAAGCTCATGATCTTTGCCGGAAGAATGTTCATTCCGGACCCATTATCAACCAGGCACCCGAGGGAGGCGTCGTTCATCCAGCTGGACCGTGATGAAGAGAGGCTCATTATGATCAGCCCCAAATTGAGGGAGGTCGAGATCTGTGAAAGTGATTATGTTCCCGTAGTGGATGTTTCCAATCAGCTGTACCACATCATCGGGAGTAGCATCAATAGGCACGAGAGTGCGAGCCAGGCTTTCTTCCAGCTTCAGCTTATGGGGATAGGACGAGGTGAGTAGAGACCAGAGGGAAATGTTGGCCTGTGTTTGCTTCAACTGGGTGAGCACGGGATCCTCTTTTTCAGGATCTGCAGTTTCAGCTGCCCTTAGCATAGGGGCGGCGATCGTCTTTCGGTGTTTGATCTGCGGCCTTCTTATCTGCCTTGGGATTTCCTTGGAAAATCTGCCCAGATCGGGTCAACAGATTAACTTCCTCATCAGTCGTCTCTTGACTGGATTTCTTCAAGGCTGCCAGGGTCAATGGGGGAGCCCTTTTGGCTATTGGCCATTGGTTCTGACGGGGTCTAGTGACAGTGAGGGCCGAGCTGCACCGGTCCTTCCTGGCGGCCCTCATAACCGCTTCCCAAGTCACAGGCTTTTGGGTTTGGGGTTGTGTTGTTGCCCTTGGATGGCCCACAGAGCTATGGCGTCCTCCGATTCACTCTCATGGCCGGCCTTGCTCATAGTTATCATGCAACAAGAGTCGCCATTGCCGGGACTCCGCGGCTTTTCGATTTTCATCCCGGATAGTGCAGCCATTCTGATTCCTTTCTTGGAATATTGAGTTGGAGATGATTATAGCGTCTCTGTGGGAGGCGCATTTGGTATCATGCCAGCTTCTAGGACTTCTCTTGAAAGCGACATACATTCGGGAAAAGTGACCTCTTCTTGGGTAACTGACAAGGAGTGTTACTTTGTTCTGGGGTGGATTTGATCTAACCATGGTTATTTTCTCATTTGGGCGGATGGGAGTTAATTTTCCTCTTTCGATCAGATCTTCGACTATCAGGCTGGATCGGACACTTGAAAACCCTTTCCCCAAGCATGGTAGGCGGCTGTTGAATTCTAAGACATCCACGTGCTCCAGATCCATGAAACTTCATGGCCTTCATGTCTCGGTCTCATATTCGTCTTCCGAAAGTTTCTTCGTCGTCGCTTGATAACCAACCATTGTGCCTGGCTCCCATGGGCTCATTTCTGGCATGATTGTTCCAGATTGTTTCCGGATCTGGGGCCTCAGCTGGTCTTCACTCTCGCGTCATCATCATCATCATCGCTGCCATCGGAATCTTCTTCCCACACTACCGGGATTCCGGCTGAGAGGGAACGTCGATCAAACCCGTTGGGGCAATATGGGTGCGTGAGCCTGAAAATTGTCATATGTTCCCATTCTGGAAGTGGCAATTGTGACTCAGCTTCTCCTCTGATAAATTGCGGGGAAGAGTGAGAGGGGGTGGCACGCATTTGACACCAGGAGGCACATAGAAGGAATCCTCCTCTTCCGATTCTTCACTGTTCTGGGATCATATTTGGGCTCTCCCAAAGCCAATTTGCAGAAGTGTACTAGCTCCGAGATGCTCTTCGGCCTCTTTGCTGATAAGCCCCATACAGGCGCCCGCTAAGCTTTCTTGTTCGATTCTTCTCGATTGTTCTAACCATCTTGTGTAAATGGTCCTTTCATATTCTGAACGGAACAGCCCAGTCTTCGGTATCGGCCTTCCCTTCATTTGAGAAATAGCGGGCCTCGCATTCTTGCAAGGAGTCTCTGACATGAGACCAAGATGGGTTGGTTTGCTCGAGATCCTCAAGGCTGAGGGGAATCTGAATTCAGGATCCTCGACGAGGTTGGCCACGGGTATTTGGGGACCTTCATCACATCTTCATGGTCATGCGAAGATTCTCCGCATTCAATCATATTCACCTGATTATGGTTCCTTGGAGAGGATTTTTGACTGCTGTTAGGCCCTTCGGGGCCTTCCAACTTTCCTTGCTCTATTAGCCCCTGGATTGCCTTTTTCAGAGTAAGCAGCTGCCAGCGAGATGTCCGTGAGCTTGATGAAAGGCACAATACTTTGTAGTATCCACGGGAGCATTCGGATTTCTGGGTTGGAAATTCTCCAAAGGCCGCAGCAAGCCTTCTTTCACCAGTCCCTAAAGATGTCATTCAGGGCATTCCAAAGTTTTCGAGATTTATGACCGCGGTTTGGGCTCGGCTGGTTTCCTGGGAGCAAAAGGAGTCGTATTATTACATTCCTGTCCCGCATAGTTAATCATCTCTTTGCCTTTAGCAGGAGCAGGCGGTGTTTGCAGGAGGAGCCCGAGATCTGCAGGCAGGTGCAGTGTTGGCTGCTCATTGCAGGCCTTTTCAAACTTAGCTGCTAGAGTTAACCATGGCCTGCAAGTCTTGAGTATGGGAAGTGATTGAGGGAGGCTCTCAGGATGTGGTTTCAAGCATGACTGGAAGATGTCCAATTGTTCATCTTCGGAAGGAGGGATGGCCATTTCACTGAGTTTCAGATTCCACCGCTTGTAGAAGTCCCCAACATTCTCTATCAGGACGCTGCACGTTGTTTGTAGGTCAACCCTATTTGTTTCCCATTCCAAGTTGGCCTTATATTTTTCTGTGAAGGCATTGGTAATCTGGTCCCATGTAGCTTGGCTTCAGGTTTCAAACGGAAGAACCACTTTAAGGCACTGGACTTCAAGGATAGACTGAAATAGCCAGCCACTGATTGGTACATCCTTTGGCTTTCATTGCCAGGGTATATGTGTCCAAATGGGTTTTGGGACATGCGGTCCCATCAAAGAGATCGAGATTAGGCATCACGAATTTGTGGGGCAGAGGAACAATGGAGTCCGGGTCTCGCAGGCGGAAGTAGACTTCTTGGGGTTCAGCCAGCGATCCGCCGCTTTCATTTCCTTGTGTTGTTCCATGAACCAGGCCAGATGAGGGTCTTGTGGCGGAACCATGGCATTCAAGCTAGTGGCCGAGCTAGAGAGAGGAGCTACCACCGGAGGCAGACTGGTGGAGGGAACGCCTGATCCGGGGACGCAGGTGAAAACCTGCCCGGGCTCGAGTTACCCTGGGGAGCATGAGTAGGAGCCTGAGCAAAAGGGTAGAACCTCGCGGCTTGCCGTCGATTTTCAACTTGCAAAGCAGGTGGGGCAGCCCGATGTAGCCGGATAACTTGGATTTCCAGAGTGGGGCCCGCAAGTAGGCTTGAGTGCGGTCCGCCGTCCTATTGTTGAATTGCATGGCCGCTTGTGGTGAAGGTGTGTAACCTGGAGACCGCGGTCCTGGTGATTCGGATGACACCGGGATGGAGGCTTGGTAACCCATAGAAGTCTGAGCGAGGAATGGATTTGTGTGAGGAGCAGCTGACCAGCACCGTTCTGAGGAGGGGCTCTGACCGCGGCCCAGAACCAAGCTTGCGCGGCATTCCGAACTGCGGCCGCTCGCTGCCAGGGTCCTGGATTTGACCGGTTCCCAACTGAGGCGGGATCCCGATTAGCCGTGGCATTCCGAGATAGCCCCAACCATGAGAAGACATTCCGCACTGATTTTGCCCCCACTGACCGTGCCGTCTGCTGCATGGATCCGGTGGTCTGCTGGTTGGGGAGCTGGCTGACCCTGAAAATCGAGGAGCATGGGTTCTGGAGTGGCACCATAGGAGGTGGGTGGCGGCATCCTGGTGAATCAGGGCGACTGAGAGTGGGGTTGGCATCCTCGTCTTCTTCCACGTGGAAGGTGCCATCTGGATTGAGGCTGGCGGCCAGACCGCGACTCTACAGCCTCCATAAGGCTGCCCAGCTGCGCTTCCTGTCGCAACCTCATCCGTCTCTGCTAACTGATTCCACCGCTGTCTGCCTCGAGGGGTCCTGGGAGGCGGAGTGACGCTATCCCCATCATTACCGGCGATGCGAGACATTCTGAAACCCGGAGTCGGAACAAACGGTGAAGTGACGATGCGCTTGACTCTTCCCAACTGATCAAAACGGTGACCCGGTGCCGAAACCAAGCTTTGTGCGGAGCTGCGGGGAAAGGACATGAAGGTTCAGATGTCTGGGAATGGAAGGAGGGTAGGTGTTTGGGCTTTAGGCTCATGCAAGATGCAGTATTTGTTCACGTTTACTTAAAACATGTTTTATTAACCTAATCGGTTGGAAAAGATTGCTCTTCTTTTTTGCAAACTACTCTGATTCCTGGATCAGCGGCCCGCCACTACGCCTACAAGCCCTCGCATTCCACCTGCATTTCGACCTCCCAGGTGGACATCCTTGGCGAGGGTCCTACAGGCAAGCGGGTCCCACCGACCGAAAGAAAACGATCCTAAAAGTCTGTGGAATCCAGTCTTACGAGCATTCGATGTAAATTACGGACAAAGTTGACGTCAAAAGTCAAGATCATGTTTGAGGGCTCGATGAAAAGTCGCATGATTTGGACTGATAAGCGTCCACAATTGATCTTGACTTGTCGCCAGCTAAGCTGTAATTAGGCATGGAATAGTCATTAATCCTTGATGACTCAGTGTCAATGTTGGGAGTCAGTGTATAATTTGTGCCAGCCAGAGCCAAGTTAAGGCGCTGGTCTAATATCTTGGCTAAAGTCTGCGGCGAAGTTGCAGAACTTCGACTTGATTAGGGTCCTTGAAAGATATTGAGTCGCATGCCGACAAAGGCTTGAAAGGAAAGGTCTCATACACGGACAGGGCATGACAGAGACCAGACTAAAAACCAACCGGGTATCGGACAAAGTGTGTCATGGACAAGTGCATGGTTGACACGAGGCTCCATGGGATGTTTGGGTAGTCCTGTGCCTCATTTGAGAGGGCGTAATAAGACCAAACGGAACCGCCACAAGGATTTCCCCGGGTTAAGGACGTAGTGTGCAGTGTACGGTCACGTGCGCGTAGTGTGCAAGCAGTCTATATTCTTTTTCTGAGTAAAATAGAGATTTTTTTATGTGTCTTAAAAATATGATGCATGATTTTTTTTTTTGAAAATTTTCTTCTTCTTTTTTTTTTTGAAAATCCTTTTTTTTTTTGAAATTTTTTTTTGAAATTTTTAATGACATAAGCACGTAAGCACGAAAATTCCGACAGTTAGGACATTATTCCGACAGCCAAATTTTGACTTTCTCCGAGGCGGCCAAAACAACATGAAAACTTGCTGTAAAAATCAACACACACACAAAAATGATTTTCAAAGCCGGGATCGGAAGCTTGACCCTCAAAAGCTTTTTTTTTTTGAAAACGGTGATACCGGTACGTGGGATTGTTAGACCACAATTTATCCGACTCGTGTTAGGAGGCGATAACGGGAAATTTAGTGGTTTCCACCAATATACCAAATACCATTTTTTTTTAAAAAGCTTAGTCTGGAGTCGCCACCGTGATGATGTGTATCGAAAATTTTCCCATTTTTGCGTTTCTTTGAAAAACCAAATAAAACCGGAAAACGGAGTCGCCACGCCATTTTAATTTTGAAGGGCCAAAACTTTGAAAAAAGCCCGAGATCAGAGATTTAGGTTCGGAGGTCATGTTACGCGCCGGGAAGGACGTTAGTGTGCACCCGACGCGCCTCGTAAAACGAGTCTTCCAAGCTGAAAATCATTTGCGTGTGTGTGTGTGTGTGTGTTTTGGCCAAAATAAGTTGAAACTCAGAAAAGTAAAAATTGGGATATCTTTTTAAGACTTTAAACTGATCCCATGATTTTTTGGAAGATTTTTGGATTGAGATTTGGTACTCAAAAGACCTTTTGAAGTTGAGAGCCATTTCTGCCAGAATGAAAAAGGCAGTGGACCTTTGATTTTGAAAGGGATTCAAGGGTCTTAAAACTTCATAATCTGGATAAACTCAGAGAATGAAAGTTGTTCTAGACACCTTAAATAAAGTTTGTGCGAAGGAATTTTCCATTTTGGAGAAGATTTGAGGGGTCAAAACCTTCTGGAAACCTCAGATATGAGATCTGGATTCCCAGAAGCTGATGAACTAGCCTCTGAAAGAAAATTTGAAAAGAGGAGTTTTACTCACCCAAAAAATAAAGTAAAAATATGTCTGGAAAGCTCTGGATGTTGGCTACAAAAAGTATTTTGTAGTCAACACCAAATTCCAAGTTCATCTGTGTCCAAAAATTAAGACCATGGACTGAGGTCTGAGAAAATTGCTACTGGACAGCAACTTCTCAAGAAGGAGAATATGATTTTAAGGGGGGTTTTGCATCCATGCTTGTCCCCATTTCCCTAGGTTTTGGTTAGTGATCACTAGACATTTTAGTGGTGAATCAACTATACCAAACCATCCTTGGGGTACATTAGGACTAAGCATTTCATTTGCTTGGGAAGGGGAATTTTATCCTTTGAAATCAAGATTTTATGCTTGAAAATGGTTTTTAGGGTTTTGAAAATGAGTTTTCTTTGCAAGAAAGTAAGGAAACTTAAAAGTAATTTTGATCTTTGTAGAAGATCATCCATGGAGATGGTCTTCCATGGTGATCTTCTTAGATCTAGAGCAAGAAGATGAAAGAACTACATTTTGTAGTTTGAAGATGCATGCATGGATGAGATTTAGGGTTAGGAAGAGGAGGGTTTACCAATCTTCCTTGTGTTCTTGAGTGTTTGGCTTGAGTGTATGAGTGTTTAGGGCTTTAATATGAGAGTGAGTGGATGAGTATGAGTTGGGAAAGATTGGAGAGAAAAAGGTGACAATTCAAGTGAATTCTCACTGTTTTCTCTCTATATTTCGCCAGAGGTTCGGTGCAAAATGTGTTCTTCCTCCTTATTTTTGTGACTGGAGGGCTCAATTTATAGCCCTCCTGAAAATTACATACTCATCCGCGCGGATAGGGTCGCTGGGCGTGCACCGTTCATTAAATGCAGCTTCAGCTTTGGACAAGAAGAATATTTCTTTTCAAAATTCAAAATTAAGGTTTGTAGCTTATTTGTTTCCAGCCATTGCCATTTTTGGTTTTCTTCCTTTTGTTTTGCTTTTTGAGATTCTTTTTAA